>RJWH01004227.1:46578-116331 GCA_004363575.1 Solenodon paradoxus | reverse complement strand
GCTACCTGCTGCCTGCCTACTGCCTGCTCCTGCCTGCCGGGCTGCTACTGCCTGCTGCCTGCCTGCCTGCCTGCCTGCCTGCCTGCTGCCTGCCTGCTGTCTACCTGCACCTACCTTTCCTTGAAAAGCAAAGTCAGTGGGTCAGCACTTGGCTCCTCCAGGCTTCAGTGCCCCTCCAGACTCACTTTCTGCGCGAGCCAGCACCTGTCCCACTGTGCACTCGGGCACGGCCCCCATGGGCCGCACACTCACTGGGGTATGTTCCCTAAATCGCTCTATGCTTGACCTTTGGCATTATGAAAATGCCTCATCTGTACACATTTGAGTGGGTGATGGACTGGCTTTGTCCCCCTCCCCCAACTCCCCCAGACTTGAGGCCCCTCCCATTTCTTAGCGCTCATGCACCTGCTCTGGGACCTGGAGTCGGTTCCGCAGGAAAGCCCACAAGGCGCCTTGTTCCTGACTGATGACCACAGGGCCCACCAGTGGCTCTCTGGCGTTCTCCCAGGACGTGAGGTGACCAGCCACCGTTCGTGCCTCATGCAGTCACAGCAGGCCACTTGGTTGTGCTGTCCGTCCCTCGGGGTGACTGCTGGCTGCCCCAGGCTCGTCCTGTGGGCCGACTGCCCCAGGAGGCCCCGCGGGTGACTCCCGCTCCTGTTGACAGGCTCCCAGGTCGCTTTGCGTGTGTCTGGTTTCTCTGAAGCTGGTTCTGATGTGCAACTCAGTCCTCGTTCACTCTAGCACGTGAAGGAGGAGGCTCACGTGTTTCGGGGTCTTTCACTGAGCCACCGTCACGCAGCTAGCTGCGCCCTAACGTCACCAAGACGGGCCCTCCAGCTGGGAGGTCAGAGCCTGTCCCTGCTGCGTTAGGGGTGGACACTAACAGGGTCCCCAGTGAAGTCTACAAAGCAAGTTGTGCTCAGGGCGCCCGGCGGCAGCGTGGTTGTATAGGGTGTCCCTTCAGTCAGCAGGGCTTCAAGTGTGCCTGTGAGTGCACAGTGGCTGGGACGCCACAGATGTGGCCTTGCCTGTGCCCTCGGCGTGGCGCCCCCTGGCAGCCTGGCTGCATTCACGTTAGAGCCTTGTTCCCAGTTTGTCCCGTGCACGTCGGCCTGGAGACGCGCGGTGCGGCATGGTGGCCCAGCCGCCTGTGGGGTCGGGGTCCCAGCGCAGTCTCCCTTCACAAGGCAGTGAGTGCAGCCACCCTGCTGCTGTTCTCTAAGCCTGTGCTCCTCTCTGCACGTCATGCCGGGGCCGGGAGCCAGGCATCAGGAGGGGCTGCAGCCAGGCCCGCGTGCTTCGGCTCGGGCGCTGTGGACCAGACCCCGCAGCAGACTGGCTGCTTCTTGCCCCAGCCCGACGGGCAGCAGCGAGCTCTGGGGGTGGCAGCTCTTCACCTTCATTCGAGACAAGTTTCTGGCCGTTTTCCGTGTCGCACGAAGCTTCCAGCACACGGTGGGACAGGCCCAGGACAAGCCGGTCACTTATGCAGAAGGCAGGCAGGTGGGTGGCCTGTGCCCTCCGCTGCTAGTGCCACCAGGGCCCTCTTGGCATAGTCGGCCCACAGGACTCAGCTGGTGACTGCGGACATCACCCGGAGCCCAGGGCTCAAGCAGATGCATGCCCTTGGCCCTGGCGCCTGGCGGCATCTTGCACCCTGGCTCATCCACCCTGTCGCTGGAACAGGGACCCCGGGGTCCTACAAGTGCCCTGAGCCAGGAGTGTGGTCCCCCTGCCCCCGGGGCTTCCTGTCTCACCTGGTAGTGACCTGGGCACAGGCAGAGGCGCGGATGGCGCGCTGCCCGCATGCTCTGCCGTGGGGCGGGGCTGGGCTCTGACCAGGAGCCCGGGGTTGCAGGGGCGACGGGACCCTGGGGCTGGGCTGCCGGCCATCACAGGAAGACAGGAGCCCATGCCTTGGGGATAGTGCTGTCAGGAGCAGTGCGAGGTCCCCATACCACAGGCGAGACCCTGCCGGCGGGTGTCTGAGGTGCAGCCTGGAGCCCGCACCCGCGGTGACAGCACCAAGGACGCTGTGTCTGCAGCTGATGGGCCCCAGGTGTCCGACAGGACGGCAGCCTTAGTGTTGGGCAGTGCACACGTTCTTCAGCCACCCGGACTTGCGGCGAGGTCCTGGGGTGCTGTGCGGGCCCAGTGTGTGCGCGTGCGGACAGACTGAGGCCCTCCGCCTCCAAACGCCACCCAGCGGCGGGCTCTCGTGGCGGCTCCGGTTGCAGCAGGAGAAAGGCAGCCGTTCTGTCATGAGAGGGAAGCCACGTTGCGGCCAGGTCCAGAGACAGAAAAATCCCAGGTGCCAGGAGCTGCCCCTCGCTCCCCATGACCAACCAACACTGGCGCGGGGCTGCCCGTTCTCCCGGGCCTGCTGCCGCTGCCCACTCTTCCTGGAGTCCCACTGCTCCTGGTCTCGTGAAGGGGGGACCGCTGGTGTCCACCCACAGGTCACCCGTCTATCCACCCACCTACCCATCCACACACCCACCCATGAAACGCATACCGTTGTGTTCGGTGTGTGCAGGCACGTTGGGGGACCTGCTGTATAAATTATAGAGGAGACGATGCGCTATCAGAAGGCAGGATAGAGTCACCACCAGACCACCCATGCCAGACACCCCCTGGCCATGTCCCTGGTCTCCACTAGTGGGGGTGGGGTTCAGAGGAGGGGTGCCTGCCGTGGGGGGATTTGAGGAAACTTTTGGTTGGGTTTTGAGGGGTGGAGGTGGGTGCAGGTGAGGAGGAAGGTGTGAGCCAGGGTGTGGGCTACTGGTCAGGGCAGTGAGGACTGGGAGGGAGATCTGCAGTGGGGCGGGGCAGGTGAGGCCACGGCCTGGGACAGGCCACACCGCGTCAGTGATGCAGGACTTGGACACAGTGCTGAACTGAGCAGGTGTCATGGGCCAGCAGAGGGCCTGGCATGAAGGATGGTCCCCTGAGGAGGCCAATCACTCTTGCCCTGTATGGCTCCCACTCCACGTGTGTGAGGGGCGGTGCAGAGTGCCAGGGCCAGCGTCGGGCCAGCTTCAGGGCCCTGCATCGCCTGCAGCCTTGAGGCTCATCTGTGGCCTGCGGACCACCTGTCACCACAGGTCAGCCTTGGCTCCAGGAGGCCATGGATTGGGAGTGTCCTGCCCCACACTCCGTTCTGCCTGTCTTCAGGTAGCGCCTCAGAGGGTAGCAGTTAAAAGCCGACCCAGTGCTTCCGAGGACCCCTTGTCCACCTGGGGGAGGCTGCACAGACCCGAGCAGTGGCCAAGGATCCAGCCCTGAGTCCCGGCCACTGGCAGAGAAGGGCCCAGAGCCAGATGCAAAGGTACACCCGGGCCTCCTGGCCTCATCGTCTATAGTGGGAGATGGTGGGCTCATCACGTCCCAAAGCCCAGAACCGAGCCTGGGACCCTGTGGACATGGGGCTCCCAGAGCCTCAGCCCTGAGCCCGGTGACAGGTGTCCCCACTGTTGGCGCACAGTGAGGAGACACGCAGAAAAGCCCAGGAGGAGGCAGGAGGCGGCCCCAGCCAGCATGCCCGTGACCCCTGAGCGCTGCCGTGACCCCACGCCGGCCAGGAGGCGCGTGTGTGCCCACCGCCCCGCCACCGACAGCTGCACGCGGAGGCTTGCTCAGACTTGCCACCTCAGCATCCCTTTTCGAAACCTTGTGTCAGAGCGTGCTTGCAACATTTCCAGTGCCCACGTAGCTGCGTGGGAATGCTGCTTTCCCCAAGATCTTCACAGAAAAAAGGCAACAACCAGGCGCCCCCCTGAGCACGGTTCCATATCATGACGCAATACCTCCTGTGGCCACAGGAGGGCGCCTCCACAAAGGAAAACGCCTGCGGACGGAGCCCGGCCTCGTTCTGCCTCGTCCCGCCTCGTCCCGCCTCGTCCCGCCTCGTCCCGCCTCGTCCCGCCACACGGCGGCCGACTCGCAGAGCACGCTGCTCACGTGTACACGCAGGCTCACACCCACAGACGTGCAGGCGCACCTGACAATACACGCACACGCAGATCCACGGTGCACAGGGCACACGCACCTGCACAGGGCACACGCACGTGTGTGCGCATAAGCCACTTTCTGCTGCTCACGCTCAGCCGTCAGGCTAAATGAGCTGCGGGCGGCCGCGTGCGCCCGCGCCCTGGTAGTGGACAGTCACTGGTTTTACTGCGGAGTGGGGAGTTCAGCGTCTCAGAACCTCGTGAATGACATCACAGGCCTCCGCACACAACTTTACATCATCAAAAGTTGGGATCATTTCCCCTACCCTTATGTGCCAAGAGCATGCTCACATTTTTACACAGATAACGTCTGACACGGTAATCTGTGGTTTCCCGAGCTGGTGGAGAAAAAATCTGTTGCTGATATTTCTAGCCCCTGCCAGCTTCTGCGTCCCCATGTGGGAGGATAAGGGCGCTGTCGCTCCTGCAGCGTCACAGGTTGGCCGCTGGTGCCAGTGGGAGGCGGCTCAGCTCTGCTCGACGCGCCTGGCCTGCTGTGGCTGGCCGTGAGGGGCCGAGTGCCGCAGAGCGCCGCGTCCCGCTTCCTCTCCTCACCAGTGAGCTCAGCTCGTGCCCCGGACACTCGAGTGTGATGTCCGTCCGTGCCCCGCTGCGCTCGCCACTGCCGAGCTGCTGCAAGGCGAGGTGGAGCCTGCCACCAGGAAGGAAGGAGGAAGACGCGGGTCAGGGCAGCAGCCCAAGTGGGAAGCCACCAGCGCTCTGCCCTGTCCGAGCCTCGGAGGACATGCTGACCGTGGTCCCGTCCCCTCACAACTGCACCTGGATCCCAGCAAGGTTCTGAGACCCCAGGACCCCGCCGTGTCCCTTCTACTTAGGTGTTGATTCTGATGCTGACACCATGGTGTCTCTGCTCTTTGCTCCATCTGGTTCCAGCGGGTTCTTCTCTGGGAAATGCGGCGTCTCTGAGGGCAGTGCGGCAACAGAGAACGCCTCGCTGGCACGTCAGCTGCTGTCCTGCACAGGCCCTCGTCCCGGCCACCGGAAGCGTGGGGACGGCCCCACTGTGAAGACTAAGGTAGCGTCTGGTGCAAGAGTTTCACAAAATGGTCCCTCGGACGCAGTGGTCACCGCTCCGCGTGCAGACTTCACGACACTCTCGGGATGCGGCTGGGCAGCCTAGGGCTGTGACCCTGCTCTGAACGGCCAGGCTGTGGGTGGCTCTGCACATCAACCCTTCCGAGGCCATCGGGGCGCCCACTAGGGGACAGCGCCAGTAAAGCGTGTGACCGCGGGCTGCCGCCTGGCGCTGGCAGTGATGAGAACAGCCCTTTGTGGAGTGCAGGCGGCAGGTGACGCTGAAAGAGACGAAGGGACCTTTTTCAAGTAAATGATGGAACGAGGAGGGGTGATGTGGGGGCAACACGCAGGGACCTGGCCTGATAAGTCTTCTGTTGTCACACGCTGTCTGTGGGGACGAAGGAAGGAAGCGGTGACCCACCGCTGAACGCGGTGGGGCACCGTGACTCTTGTCCTGGTCCAGGTGTCCTCAGCAGGAGGGGCTTCGTGCAGAACGTCCGGGAGCCCATCGGGAAGGGAGCCAGTCGGGGACATGGAGCGTCAGGCCCAGCATCTGGCAGGTGGGCAGCACCTGGCAGAGGCCCAGAAGAGCTGGCACCTCTGCCCTCGGGGACATGGGTGCTGTGGAATGGCCCCTGGTGTTCGGAGCACGCAAACCTCTGCTGGGCTGACTCAGCCCTGCTTGCCGTCCTGCTGCTGAGAACAGTCCTCCCCCCGAGCGGTGCTGGGGGCTGTGGTCGGGTGAGGCGAGGATCCAAGGAAGGAGTGTAGGAGTGAGGGAGGTAGGATGACCTGCTCTGACCTGGGGTGGAGGCGGCGGCTGCAGAGAAGCGAGGCCCAGCCCTGAAGGGAGCGCCTGAGAGTCCCCCGCAGCGTCCAGACCAGGCCCACACGGGGCCGCGTGCCCCCATGTGCTGGCAGCAGCCAGATTTCACGGTCAGACCACAGCGCGCATGCACTCGCGACACCCGCCACGCACGCACGCCTCTGCCGTGCTGACTGTCCACTTGGGATGTGGACCTGGCTCTGCCAAAGGAGCCCATCCCCGCTCAGCCGACGCCCGTGTCCCAGCTGGGAGCTGCCGCTGCTGCGGAGGAGTCAGTGAAGGAACACTGTCGCTTGGGCCATCTGCCGTGTCCCTGTGCTCTTACGTGTCCCTGCGTGTGGTCGCGTCCCTCTTGGGGACATGTTCATGGGTGTCCTTGGTCACGGCCCGCCTGGCTTCCTGAAGTGGAGAAGCCCTGGCCCATCTGCAAGGACAGGGTGGCAGAACCCTTAGAGCAGAGGGGTCCAGGCCCCAAGCCCACTCGACCCCAAGCCACTGCTCCAACTGCGGGTTGCTGGCAGGGCCCCGCTGTCTCCCTTTTGGGATGGAGTCTGGAGACCCGTCTGCATGTGGCCAACCTGAAACGGAGGCTCGCAGATGAGATGGGTGCTGGGGGCAGCGACCATGTTGTGAGCAGCTATGAAGACAGAGGCAGACACGGAGGATGGCTGGGCCGGGAGACGCTCTGGGTCTCAGAGGGTGCATATTCCCCGACATTCGTCCAGACTTCTGCCCTGACTTGCACGCCCACCTCTGGGTGACAGCGCCGTCCTGGGAGCTGCCGGGACAGAGGCCTCGTGGGCACCAGGGGACAGGGACAGGCCCCAGGATGGCGCCGGCCATGGTGTTGCCGGCGGCTCTGTCAGGCTGTGGGGTGCGCGTTGGCGTCGGGATCAGGGTCACGCTGATGCTGTGTCGCGTCAGCGTCACTGTCGCCATCAGCCTCAGGCTTGGTGGTTTAGAAAACACTGAGTGAGCGAGCACCCTGGGAGCGCCCCAGGCCTCACGCAGGTGCGGTTCCCTCTGTTCCTCCAGGTGCCCGCCTCGGCCCCGCCCACCACCACCCGCCCCGCCCCCGCATCGCCACGCCCCGTCTCCGCCCACCGTCGCCCCGCCCCGCCACGCCCCGCCCGCACGCGGCCTTGCTGCCCCGGGTTGTTCCTGAAGCCATTGCTCTGTGCCTTCTCGGCCCTCGTGACACGGCCCACGTGGCTGGCGTGTCCGGTCCCCGCGCTGAGCTGCCGGACCCCAGGTTGTGCGGGTCCAAAGTCGGGGCGCCGTCACCCGCCCGTGGCCCCGCTCCAGGCCCAGCGGCTGCGCCTCTCCTGCCCTCAGCCTGGCGCAAAAGTGCCTTCCTGCGCTGGGGGCACGCCTGTCCCTGCACCTGGGCACACGGCGTGTCCCCGGCTGCCTGCCCGCGCCCGTCCCCGCGGGGAGCTCCTGTGTGCGTTCTTCGTGGGTGCACACCCCCATCACACAGCCGTCAGACACGGAGGCCTGCCTGCTCCCATCCTGGGGCCTGAGGCCCATCTAAGTTTCCGATGCAGGTGTGGTTCCCTGAGGCTGTCAGCACTCAGCAGTCCTGGGAGATGGGCCTGAGCCCCTCAGGGCGCAGCGCCTTCCAGTGGGCCGGTTCAGGGCAGCTCGGGGCGGGGCCAGCGCTGACCCCACTTCTGTGTGGGCCTGATGGCCATGAGCCCCCTGGACGTGTGCAGTCGGGTGTAAGTGTGTAAGTGAATGCGGGGCAGGGCCCGGCCAGCTGTGGGATTCTGTCCTGCTATGGGGAGTCCCAGGTGGGACGGCCGGGTGGGCCTGGGGCAGGACATGGAGGAGCAGGGGCGGCAGACATGGGGGGAGGACGGGTGGGGGCAGAGTTGATGTCTGGAAGCAGGAGAGAGACTGGGTCAGCCCTGAGGCCGCAGGTGGGACTCTGGCCCAGAGATCTGCACAGGGGCAGTGAGTCCAACGGGGCTGGAGGCAGCGCAGGTGGGGACGGGAAGGAAGACAGTGGGCCAGGTGGGCCCCGTCAGTGGGGGCAGGAGCTCTGGGAGACCCTGTCCAGGCCTCCTCTGGCCTCTCTGTTTGCAGCCCCAGACCCCTGGGGTGGAGGGAGCACTTTAATTCAGCTTTTGTTTTAAAGGCAAATGCTCTTCAGCGACTCACTTTCTCTGGAGGACTGCTGCTGCTCAAAGGAGGATGAGGGGCAAACGGAAGAACTGAAGAGAAGAAAATCGGCGACAGAACGTGGCCCACAGGCCGCCCGGGTGGTGTTGCTGGGACACATCGCCAGGGGCTCCCGAAGTCTGCAGCCCGGGCCGGGTGCTGCCCTAGAGGCGCGAAGACCTGGGGAGGGAGGCCTTGGCGGCGTGGGCGCCGGCTTGGGCACCAGCCCTTCTCGCGGTGACCTTGGAGCCGACCCTGCCGTCACTCCGACTGTCACCGCCTCTCGTCTTAGTGGGTGTTTCCGTCCGACACATGATTCAGCTCTGTCCCTGGTCCTGCAGGCCAGGGTGGAGAGACAAGAGGGCCTGGCTGGCTCTTCCTGCAGGCAGGCCCCCGGTCCAGATGCGACAGTGACGCGACACCGTCGGAGCTGCGATGCACGCAGTCTGCGCTGGCGGACGCCCAGGCAGGGTCCCTGAGCCCAGCCTGGGAGCTCAGCCCCCATCAGCACTGAACCCGAGCGGGTGGTGCGGTGCCGCTACGCGGCCCCGTGGGGCAGTGTGGGGGGCTGTGCGGGCCTGTGGGCCGGGGCGCTGCAGGGCAGTGAGTGGGGATCCGTGCCGGTTGTTTGGGGAGCTCTGGGGGTCCAGGACTGCGTGGAGGAGGCGCCTTCGGGGGTCATGGGGGGTGCTGTGGGGGGGCGTGTCCGCCGGGGCGCAGTGGGCGGGACCTGGCCCCGCCGAGTCAGGAAGGAACCAGCCCGCACAGGCGGGCGGCTCCCCGTGAGCAGGGGGCCTGACGCGGGAGGTGGCGCCCAGGGCCGGACCTGGGACCCTGCGGGGCGCAGGGAGGAAGTGCAGAAGGTGGGGGGTGGGAGTCAGAGGCCAGCGCAGGGACCGGCCGCCAGGGTCTGGTCTGCTGGGGGAGCACAGCGCAGTGCCGCGGCCTGGAGCACACCCTCCTCTGATGTGACTGCCGGGACGGGCGCGCCACCGTCCTCTGCGGACAGCCGGGGCCCTGAGCGCCTTGCGGTTACTCAGAATTAACTGGTCCCATGTGACCACCTCTACCTGCCAGGATGCGATCCGCGTGCTCTGCTCCTTTAAAGCCCGCGGCTCCGTGGCCGCTGCTCTGACTGCGCAACGTCCCCTTTGAGCGTCCACCGCAGAGGAAGGCCCGCGTCGGGTCACTCGCCCCGGCTGTGCGGTGATTCCTGCACGTCTGCGTGCTGGGCTGGGGTGAAGGAACCCCACAGCCCGTGTCGCTTGTGGCACCTTGTTTCCTGTGGCGCAGCGTCCCCCAGGCCGCCCTGCCGGGCACTGCCTGATCTCTGTCCCGTGGCCCACAGAGCGGCTCCTTCTGCTCTCCGACCCGCCTGCTGCTGCGGCAGGTACTGAGCGCAGGGCGGGGCTGCCAGTCCCCTGTGGCCCTCACCCCTCCTTCTCCAGACTTTTCATGAAAGGATTTCACCCAGTGCTTTTCTGCACCCATAGTTTTGCTTTTTTCCTATTTGCGGGCATATTATATTTTTCTCTGTTAACCTTGCATTTCTGGGGCCCGCCCCACGTGGACATGACACGCAGCTCTGATTGGAGCGCTGAGCTTTGCTAGTGTTTACGGAGGCCTTGTAAGAGATGCTCCACTTCCCTGGAGACTCGTGGCTTTCTCGATCCCTCTTCTAGGTTTTGGTCTCAAGTTAATACTGGATTCATGAAAGCCGCTTGTTCTCTAGAAACCCTCCCAGCCTGCGGTTCAGCGGGCCACCCTAGGGCCTTCTGGTCCAACGTGGTGTTGGCCGGCCCTGCGGAGCTTGGGCCCCAAATCTGTTTTCACCAGCCTCTCAGCTTCGAGGTTCTGCATGGTCCCCTCTCTTTGCCTCCTTGCAGATTGCCGGGGAAGCACGGACGGTTGGCTACGTTCATGTCACATCCGTAAAATGTTTTCATTTAATGAATGAACACGTCCCCTCGGGGGCCCTCCTGGCCGTCTCCATCTCCTGGCCACGTTGCCAGTGCGTGGACACCAGGCGCAGGCCTCACGAGTGCACCATGCGAAGTGTCCGCCCCACAGATGAGCGGCCGGGAGAGGGCTGAGTGCCCTCGGCCCTCCTGCCCCGCGTGTCCCAGGCCTGCCCACGGTGGCTCCCAGCTCCTCCGGTTTATTAGGGTGTCCCTCCCTGCCCGCCCAGGTCGGTGGTCGCGAAGCATGGCTGCCCGCCCGGAGTCGCCTCACTGAGGAGCTGAGCTAGGAGCAGGCAGCCAGCGGCCTCCGGCAACCTGTTCTCTAATCAAAACCTTGGCGGTTGGAGGCTGAGCCCTGATGAGGTGTCTCCAGTTGCCTGATTGCAGCCTCGTCCCTGATTTCTCTCTCTGATTGAGAGCCGGTGACATATTCTTGCACCGGCTTGGCCGTCTTGTGGGTGTGTCTCCGCAGGTGCACCGCGTCCGGTGCCAACCCTCCTGAGCCAGCCCCATGCAGCAGGCCGATGGCTTCTCCGGGAGGCTCCCCTCCCGGAGCCCACTCGGAGGGCAGGGAGGCCGGCGCCCAGTGGAGGCTCCGGGACTGTGCATCCATCTGCGTGTCTTCACAGGAAAGATGTTCTGGGCCTCTGGTCCTCATGCAGCCAAGGTGGACGGCACAGGCTGGCAGGGAGAGGCGGGAGGGAGAGCAGGGAGAGCCAGGGGAGCAACACCCGGCCCTCGAAGGCCTTTGCTCGGAGGGGAGGGTCAGCGTCGGGCCAGATGGGGTCTGAGCCCGGGAAGGCCTGTGCCCTGCCCTTTGGTTCCAGTCCCCTTGAAGGGGCGCAGACCGGGACCGGGGCCTGTTGTGTCTCCCCTTCCTCTCCTTCCAGGGGTCGCCGCCGCCTCTGTCTGCAGCCTTTTCCAGAAACTCCAAGCTGAGCGGCAGTCGGGCCGGTAGGGCTCCTGGGCGCAGATGCACGGAAGCCCAGGGGCCTTGGGAGCACCCAGCTCGGGGGCTGCGCACCGGCCCGCAGGCGGCCCTGCCTCCTGCACGTGCGCCACGCTGCCGCCTGCAGGGTCGCGCTGAGCAGCGGCAGAGCGCCGCGACGTGAGCTCTTAGAATGTGGCCCTCCCGCCCGTTGGTGCCGCTCAGCGTGAAATCGTCCCGCGCATGCCGAGTGTGGTGATCACACCCCGGGGCGTGAGGCTGCTCGTCCGACGGGGCCTGTGGGCCCCCCTGGGCACCCGGCTCGGGAAAGAGTGTCTCCAGGCACCCGGAGGCCAGCAGGTGGGGGAACCGACCGTGTGCACAGGGCAGCAGTGCAGGCAGCACACGCGAGTGTGCGTGCACACGTGCAAGTCCACGCAGGCTTGTGGGTGTGCGGGCACATGTGCACAGAGCACACGCAGACACGTGGGTGTGCACGCACGGGCGTGTGAGTGCGGACGCGGCCCAGGCCTCCCCGGGGCCAGGCTGAGCTGCGCCTGCGGGTCGGGAAGGGCAGGGCTGAGGCCCGGCTGCCACAGGCCCGTGGGGGGAGAGCCGCGTGGGGGCGAGCAGGGCCGCGCGTCCTGGGAGGCCGCCGCAGGTGCCGGGGCTCTTGCCGCCTGTCTGTCTCCCGGGCCGCGAGGGCAGGCAGCCGGCCGTCACCGCGGCAGGGTCAGCATCGAGGTACCCTTCCGGTAGCGCTGGCCTCATCTTTGGATGGCCGGAGGGAGGCGGTTTGTCACACACAGCGCGTCGGGGCTCCTAATCACGGGGTGCGGCTGATGGGTCACCTAGGAATCCGGTTCCTATCTGATGCTCAGGATTTCTCTTTTTGAGGAGAACACACGTTGTGAGGAAAAGGAATGTGCAGAGTTACTAAGAATAGCAGGTGGCCCTGCACTCCTGCCACACACTTTGTCCACACGAGGAAGGAGTGCACTCAGCTGTGACGAGGCCCCTTTCCCCGGGCGTGTGCGGGGCGGCGGGGACAGCGCGGCCTTTCTCGTCAGCCAGACCCGGCCCAGCGCGGGCGGCTCTCCCTGGTGGCCAGGCCGTGCGGGCTCCCGCTGGCGGTGGCAGCGTGGTGGCGCGTCTGTCAGCGCCACAGGACTCGAGGGTTCAGAAACCCACGCGCTTGCGAGGGGACGTATTCACTCGACTTGAGGGGGAACCTCCCCTTTCTAACAGAGACCCCGACTTCCAGATGAGGTCGTTTTCCAGGAGTGCAGACTGCTCTGTGAAGTGCTCGGGGACACGGCGCAGCCGCCCAGGACGGTGGGTGACCCCTGAGCTCCACGAGGTCGCAGGCACGATGTGTCCCCCTGGGCAGCACCCGACAGGGCTGAGGAGCGGGCTGCTGTGGAGACCACCGGAGCCTCCGCCTGACATTCCTCAGCCTCCCTCACCTCCAGTGCGCGAGGGAGCCGGAGCAGGACACACAGAGGCGGAGGCCGAGTCCACAGGTCACGGTCCTGCCGCCCCAGCCCAGGGACAGCGAACCTCCTGGAAGGTGGAGAGCTTCCCCAGTGGCCAGCGTGTTCCTGCCCTGTCGGCTGCTGGGCAGCGTGCCTGGAACCTTCAGGAGGACGGACCGTCAGGCCCAGGCGACAGGATTGTGCTCACACCTTAGGAAGAGGGGACGGAGGCTGAGGTGACACAGAGGTTCGGAGCTGCCAGACTCACAGTCCCCCAGTCTGGTACCTTCTGGGGAGCGGTGTGGACTGGGTGCGCTCGGCTCTTGCTCCCGGGGGTCCTGGGCATCTGACACTGGCTGCCTGCCAGGCGCCTTCCTGGAAGACACCCCTCTGCGCCGGGACCGCCCTCGTGGCAGAGCGGTGGAGCGCGCCGGTGGGGCGTCCCGGCACCCGCAGCCCCCTGGTCCGCAGACGGTCGCCGCCGGCCCCCGGGCTCCTGCATCCAGGCTGCTCTCGATCCTGACTGGGCGCCGATGTGCGTGTCCCCGGGACCCGTGTCCCCCGTGCGGCAGTCCTGCCTCCACTCGACTGCGCCCGCCGAGCTGCCTCCTCCCGTGTCGTGCGTCCGGAGCAGCTGTGCTCAGTGCGGCCGCCGCGCCTCCCGCGGGAGATGCTGACTCGCTGCCGCCCCCCGTCTCCCGACTCCGCTGCTGGGACGGGCCTCCCGCAGGAAGCAGCTCATGAATTATGGATGCCGATTTTCTCCCAGCGGCCGATCTGTGATGCAGATGAGCTCGCGGCCCCTTTCTTCTGCTGCGGAAGAAAAGCCACGCTGGAATCAGAAGCTGGCACTCCGCAGGCCCGGTGCCGCCGGCGGAGGCTCCCGATGTTCATTCTTATGCAAAGAGAGGTGTGGAGGTCAGTGTCTGTTATTTGTTCTGGAAAAGCTTGTAGGATTTTCACTGAACTCGGTGACCCTTCGGGGCCTCCTTTCTTGTTTGTGATCAGAGACAGAACGGGATATCTGCCCCAGAAGTGGGCTTTCGGAAGGCGGGGCGCTTTCCTGACTGCAGGGCTGAGGGTGGCGGGCCGGCCCCTCTTCGCACCTCTGCCCTAGAGGCCAGGGCATGTCTGCTGAGAGTGGCCTCACCCTGGTCTGGCCCCGGGATGCATCTGGGGTTGCCAGGCCTGGACGCTGTGCCTCGGAGAGGGGCTTGAGTTCTCTCTCTTGACTGTCAGATGTGCAGAGCCGGGGGCGCCACCCCCTTGGTCCCCCCCGACAGCGCAGTCATAGGGGACGCTGGGGAAGGCACCCCTCGCCCTTCCCCCTCAGCACTGCTGTGCCCACCATGTGGGCGGCGCTTCCCAGGCCAGGGCCCTGGCGGACACGCCCACAAGGGGACGTGGGACCAGAGCCGCAGCTGCATCAATGAAGAAGGATGAAGGCTGCTTGGCCCTAGAGCCCTAGAGCCAGCTCCTCTCACCTTGAAATTACAGACGCCGCCCTCCCGCCAGCCCTCCACGCAGGGAGGCGAGGGGTCCCCTGGACCTGCGCGCCACGCTGCCACCTCCCAGGGTCATGTGTCCCCAAAGTCCGTGCGTGTGGCACTCCTGAGAGCAGACCCAGCCTGGAGGCGCGGGCTCGGACGTGGGACACGGCCCCACAGCCTGTGACGCACAGCCAGAAAGCAGCGGGGAGGCACTGGCGAGGGCCCAGCGTATTTCCAAGAGCAGACAGGGAGCTTTTCTGAGCTTTGTGCGCCAGAGCAGCTTGGATTTCTGAGTTTCCTAGCCGATTCCATGTGCTCCCACGTCTGGCCGGAGACCCTGCCCACACCCGACAGGCGCAGACAAGCCCTGGGCTGGACAGTCAGACACCAGTCTCTGCGACGTGTTGGGACCAAGGGGACGCATGTCTCCCCTCGACCTGTCGGAAAACGGCCGGTGCCTGGCTGAGATGAAGGCTCTTCCTGCCTGTCTCGCAGTCAAGCCTGTCTGACAGCATCTTGCAAATGGAAAAGCTGAGAGTCGACAGTCGCAAAAACTCAGAAGACTCAACTACTGGCCCCACCAGGCCTGACACGCTGTCAACCTCAGGTGCAGACCGCCGGGGAGTCGGCGACGGCCCGAGAGGCATCCGTGCACCCAAGGCCACAGGGCGGGACGGAAGGGCACGCAGAGTCCTGCGCCAGCCTCGCGCCGGTGTCCACCAACGTCCGGCCCACAAGTCACAACAGAGATGACCCGGGTGACGTGTGGTGTGACCTGCTGCCCCCCAGCGCCCCACAGTGATGGCCGCACCCTGGCGCCCCGTCAGCGCGCTCCGTAGGCGGGTGCCTGCTCGGGAGCCCCGCAGGGCACGCGCCGGCTGCCCCCGCGCAGTGTGGCCGCAGCGTCTGCTGTGAGCCGCGGCCCGGGGTCTGACAGCCTGACCGCCCGAGACCACCTCTCCACCTGTCCGTCACCAGCTCTCGATCGTCCGTTTCTGTCATCCATCCATCATCCGTCCATCCATCCGTCACCTAGCTGTGTAGTTAGCTTTTAAAGGAAACGTGCAGGTAGGAATGTAGGTGACTGCGTAGGTAGGGAGCAGGGAAAGAAGCATTTTAAAATTGATTTTAGTTAGTTATCTTGGTTTTCACCGCCGGCCCTGGGACACAAGCCTGAGTCCTTGGGGTGTGTGGGCTGCGTTCTCGGTCAGAGGCAGCAGATCAACCACTACACCACCAACACATGCCTGTCCCTCCCTATCTGTCCTCTGCCTGGCTGTCGTCTGTCCACGCAGCTATGCGTTTAGCATCTGTGGTTCTCTCTGTCAATCATCTGTCCATCCTTCTGGCATCAATCTATCTCTCTAGCTATAGCTACCAGTCATCTGTCAGAAAAATACACCATCTGCCAGGTGTATCTCTCCATCCATAAGTCCATGTATCTTTCTCTCCAGCTATTATCTATCTTCATATCTATTGTCTGTATCATCCATCCATCATCCACCCATCAGCATCCATCTCTGTCATCTTTATCCAGCACACAAAAAATCGCTACACAAACGCACCGCTCCACGTCAGGCCATGGGGGCAGCTACGCTTTCCCTGCAGTTGGAAGTCTGCAGGGAGGGTCCAGGAACTGGGAGAGAGTATTCGCATGTCTGCCTGTTTCTGGGTGAGCGCTAGTTGGACGAGATTTCAAAGGCAAACGTACTTTATAAATTGTTATATATTCCACAAGTTATTTTTCTTTCTTTTTTTTAAAGGAAAGGTGCAGCAGGAATGAAGGCAATTAGGCAGGAAGAGAGAGGAGGAGGAGCATTTTATTTAGTCGTGCATCTTCATTGCTCCCGGGCCCTGGGTCAGGAACCAGGGGCCTTGGGGTGTGTGCGGACTGAGCCTGGTTTAAAGGCCAGACCGCCAGGGCGCACCTCTGTAAGTTACTTTTTTTCCCTTCATCTCAGCAAAGCTGCAAAGATCACCTGATACTACAGTATTTTCAAGTAGCTTGTATTCCATCGACAGCAACAATCAAAAACATTAAATATATGAAATGTAATGATAGTTCAGTATGCATTTGAATTTAAAATGTAAATCAAAGTAAATGTAAACATGACTATATTAATATTTTCAAAAAAAGGTTTCCTTCTGTTAAAGTTAGGTTTAATACAAATTAGAATTAGTACATATAGTTTTTAATACTAATTAATGACTTATCTTTGTAAAGGAAGGTACAGGCAGGAATGAAGGCGAGCAGGCAGGCAGGCAGGAAGAGCGGAGGAAGAAGTACTTTGTTTATTTTATTTAGTTGTTCATCTTGGTTATTTCCCCAGATCTGGGTCGTGAACCTGGGTCCTGTGGACTCTGCCAGACGGAGGCAGTGGACGTAACCGCTATTCTGCAGGGCATGCCACGTTATTAAAACAAAATTCGTTTAAATAAAATCTAACGTTTTATTTAAAACATTTCCGTGAGTTGTGTTATTAAATGTCATGAAGTACAGTTGTCCTCTGTTCTCGCATCCCAAACCCCTCATGTCTCAGGTGTGATTCTTTGCATCCCTACGAATTTTCTTGCATTCTTTTAATAGCATTTTATTGCGGTAACTGCTGTAGAAATTAAAATGAGCTCACATGTGCAGACTCCCTCTTCCACAGATATGTCAACGCACCCTGCGTCTGCCAAGTCACCGTGTGTTCTTCCGCAGTGTCCAGGGGGTCCCCCGCCATGTGCCCCCGTCCCCTCCCCATCGGTCACCTCAGCTCTGTCACCAGTGTCCACGGGTTGGTTTCGTTTCCTCTGTTCCTTTGTTTTGTCTGTTCATGCTCCACCTGTGAGTGAGGTCGTCTGCCATCTTTCGTCTTTTGACTTGTTTCACGTCGCATCATCCATCCATGTCGATTCAGATGACATGGTTTCATTTCTGGTGATTTTTGGAGAACGCGCCGGTGTCGGGCCCTGGCTGAGGTCCACGTGCAGCCGACCCTGCGGGAGGTGCCGCCTCGCCCGCTTCCCCGCCACCTGTGGGGCTGGCCAGGCCGACTGCAGCCCAGACGGGCATCTCCCCTTCTCCTGAGTCGCTGATCTGGGTCAAACTGGTGGGCTGGGGATGCAGTGATGAAGCCACCCCCTGCCGTCCCCAGAATGACCTGCGGGCACCGGTCTTTGTCCCCGCTGCATCCCGAGAGGGCGAGAGACCTGACTGAGCGGGGCACGCGCTCCTAGTCCTCCCCACAGAGCCACCGCGGGCCCCACCGTGTCCAAGCCATGTGCCCAGGCTTGCTTATTTTTCCTCTTGTTCGTCAGTCACGTCATGCACCCGCAGTGCCAGCCGCAGGCCTCCCGCGGGTGTCCCGCAGAGCCGTCCTGTCTGCTGGGTCACACCATCTGACCCTGCCCAGGCCGTGCCTGTGTCCCCTGGTTCCTGGCTGTAGGTAGGTCCATCCTCAGTGGACCGTGTGTGTCTGCACTGTCTCCAGGGACGCTGCTGTCCCGTGTGCACTGTCCCCACCCTTCCCATTCCTGTCCGGCGGGACCCTGCGCCGCACCCGCCAGCCCGTCTCTGCGTGACTGCTCTCCCCGTCAGCGCACCGTTTGGCACGTGTCTGCTGCCTCGGGGTCGGGCCCTGGCGCTGTGTGCGCACGTGTCCCGCTCGCGCTCTTCTCTCTCTGGGCCACCTGACTGTTCTGCGACTTGTTCTCTCCTGCAGCTTCTGCTCCACAAGTAAGAAAATGTGTTTATTTCTCCAGAGCGTGGGCATCCTGCTGTCCACTGAAGTCTAGAGTCTGAGTCCTGCACCCTCGGCCCCCTGCGCCCCGCCCACCACACCCACGGGCCCCCTGCCCCGCCCACCGCACCCTCGGGCCCCCACGCCCCGCCCACCGCACCCACGGCCCCCCTGCCCCGCCCACCGCACCCTCGGGCCCCCCGCGCCCCGCCCACCGCACCCACGGCCCCCCGCGTCCCGCCACGCGCCCCCGTGACAGTGGACAGTCGGTGCCGTG
This sequence comes from Solenodon paradoxus, assembly GCA_004363575.1. NCBI lineage: Eukaryota > Metazoa > Chordata > Mammalia > Eulipotyphla > Solenodontidae > Solenodon > Solenodon paradoxus. The sequence goes on along the minus strand of RJWH01004227.1, from coordinate 98,435 downwards.
ACGCGTCTGTCCGACGAATGGATCTGCCTCTCATCTTCTGGAAGTTTCTTCGGCCCAGCGCCGGAGCCCTCCGGTGTGACGTGCGGTCCGACCTGGCCCTGCGTGTGCCAGCAGTGCAGCGGCGCGTGGCAGGGCCGGGCGGCTGAGTGCCTTCGGGGACAGGATGCGCCAGCGGATGCGCCCTGGACCAGCAGCCCCGACGCCGGCCTGCGGAGGGCGCAGTGGGGTGGGGCCGGAAGGGCGTCGGGGCAGGAACGAGGTTGGCCTGACTCCCCTGGGGACAGGGACCCTGAGGGTGGGCAGGGTGGTCGTCCATGCCCCTCACCCGTGGCTCTAGGGGCGCATGACTCCTTCCTGCCACACACTGCCGGGGTGACGGCGCAGTTCCTGGAAGCCATTTGCACCTCCGTCTCCGGGGAGCCCGGCCCTCAGTGGCAGCCTCCTTCCAGGGAGCTGCCGTCCGGTCCCGCAGGGCAGACCTCTTGCCTCCTCCTGGCGCCCGGGGTGGAACATGGAGACGTGTCTGCCCATCTCCTGGAAGCCCTGCAGTGGGCAGGTGTCCGCTCTGTAACCCGCCCTTCCCCCGCCTCTGCGCAACAGCCCCTGCCCCGTCCTCGCCTGCCCTCGCCCCTCCCATGACGCCCCCTTCACCTCCCTGCACGCCCCTCCCCTGCACCACACTGCATCTCGCCCCCTACCCCCACCCTGCGCCCCCTTGCAACCCCACCCCCGCTCTGCCCTGGCACCTCCCTGCACCTGTCCTCCCACACCCACCCCTGCGCTCCCTTACACCTCCCCCTGCACGCCCCACCTCGGCACCCTGCTGTCCCTTCCCCCTGCATCTCCAGCCCCTGAAACCCCTCCCCACCCCCAGGCCCTTCCTGGACACTGCAGCACAGAGATGAGGTGATGAGGTGAACGCAGGGCCAGGATGCAGGTGCCAACTCCCCTTTCCTCGGCTCCTGGTCCCACAGTTCCCATCTGGGGGGACGGGGGTGCCATCGTTCCAGGGAGGGTGTGGGAGGGTCAGTGCACCCCGCTGACTTGTCTCGGCCCCAGAAAGGAAGGCCCCCACAGGCGGGGGGGGGGCCCACGCCAGCACTCTGGGTGCATCTGGGAGGGGCTGAGGGTGCAGGGCGCAGGGCGATGTGGGAAGGACAGTGGGACCTCAGTGAGCGCCCTCGCGCCTCTGGGATTTGCTTTTTAACCACAAAGGATTCACCCCTTTCGGAGGCGGGTGCGGCTCTCCGGTGGCCGGAGGGGCTCCACTCTCAGGAGCCACAGGTCAGGAGACGTGCGGACCTTCAGGGGCGCCGCAGCCAGGTCAGGACATGGGGCACCTCATGAAGGGCCCAGGTGCCAGGCCCGTCCCCCAAACACTGTGGTTGGATGCACAGCCCCATCCCCTGCGGAGCGGCCGTCCGTCGGCTTCACTCGCACGTCCCTGCGCTGCTGCCTGGGCCGCCCCGGCCGCTGCCGGCAGGTGACGGCGTTTGCTGGAGGGCGTGCGTGTCTGTAAGATTTTCTGAGACAATCGCTGCTCCTCTGCATTCGTGGAACAGCCTGATTAATTTTAAATTTCGCCGGGCCGTGCCTGGGAGTCCGTCGGAGAACGTGTCACGGGAGGCAGACAGACACTGAGAGGACGTGCCCGAGTCACGCTCCCAGCCAGGCCGCCTGTCCTAGGAGCCAGAGCTGTGTGAGCAGCCAGCGCGGAGACGGGCGGCGGCTGCGGGCTCCTCCGCACGCTCATGCCGCCGTGACAGTCCCATCGCTCCCTCGCCTCCCCCACCCAGGTAACTGTCAACTGGCCCTTATCATTATTTATTATGCAAAACTGAATTTTTTTGAAGCGTGAAGAATGAAGTAATTTCGTATGCAAACAGTTAAAACTCTCGTGTGTATTCTGGTTACACACAGGCTGATAAACTCACTTATGATGACTGACAGTGAGAGAGCTGGGGTCGGGCGGTCAGTCCACGGGCGACACTGATGAAAACGAGAAACTAAATGCCAGAAGCGTCCCCCGCGCATCCCGGGACGATGAGTGCGCATGTCAGTGTGCAGCCGATGTCTATTAATAACTAAATATGATTGTGCGTAATGAGCAGAGATTTTCCTGGTGATTGAAGTATGATTTCTTCTGCTCTTCCAGATGTCGCTGCTTAGAAATTCCTGTCGCTTTTTTCACTGATAAATGCATAATAACCCTTTAAACTTCGGAGCCGTTAAAGCCCTATTATTTCCAGCTCCCAGTCAGGATGGGGGCTGTGTGTCCCCCACATTGGGCTGATGTCCTCCTTTTGTCAGGAGTCCCTTTCCCATTTCCCTCCATCTGTTAGGATGGGCGCACAGGCGGGGCCGAGGCTCCTGGCGCGCAGTGCGCTGGGCTCTGTGCCCTCGGTCTGCCTGTCCTCGGCGGCCTGGCCTCTCAGCGTGGGGTTCGCAGCTGCACTTGGGGTCTGGACATGAGGTGACCAGCACCTGGGGGACAGTGGGAGGGGACACACACAGGGAACCTGGGCCACGGCTGCTGGGAGCAGGAGGGAGGCTCGTCCCAGGTCTGTGAGGAAGCCAGGGCCCTGACCCTGTGCTCTGGAGGACAGGCGCCGCCGCACAGCTGGGAAGAGAGCAGGGCCGTGGAGCGGGGCCGGGTCTGTGTACTGTGAACGGCGCACGGTGCTGGCTTCAGTCTCTGCAATCTCAGGCTCCACTCTACGCGATTTTGCAAAGTGTCCAGAGTCCCCACCTTGTACTGCAGGCAGGAAACACCCAGTTCCACAGGGCAGTGTCCCCACCTCGAGGATGGGTGAGATCATGAGGGCAGCAGATTGTGGGCCTAATGGGGCTGTGGGGGTGTCCTCAAGAAGCCCCCCGGAGGGAGAAGCTGGGGAGGGTGGACCCCTAGAGAGGGTACATTCTCCTGGGGGAGAATCTCAGGGAGAACCCCTTCCCAGAATAGAGCCCCAACCCCCGGGGTAGAAAGACCCGCTTTGAGGTGAGAAGCTGGGGGAAAAGGTGAAAGGGGAGCCTGCCTGAAGGGAAGAAACTGGAAGCGAGCCCCCTAGGGGAGAAGCTGGGGAGAAGCCCCCTGGGGGAGAAGCTGGGGAGAAGCCCCCTGGGGGAGAAGCTGGGGAGAAGCCCCCTGGGGGAGAAGCTGGGGAGAAGCCCCCTAGTCTGTGAAAGTGTAGGATTGGCAGCCAGTAGAGACAGAAAGCTTTCCCCCGAGCTGCAGAAGGCTGGGAGAACAGGCCACACCCAGCCCCATGACACCCACGAACAACCCCGTGGACTCAGCTGACACGGTTCGGTTTGTGCTGGATCCCACGTGTCTGTGACACCACGAACGAGTGTTTGCACCTTCCCAGGGTGTTGGCCAGAACCTTTCCAACTTTTCCAAGGAAGAGCCCACGTGCAGTCGACAAGACTTCAGACCCAGCCGGATAGGGTCGCCGCCCAGATGGGCATCTTCCCGAGACCCACTCGCTCGGGGCTGTGGGGCGCTCGCTCCTGGCCTGGCACCAGGACGGGGTCTGGAAGCAGCGTTGAACTCCGTGACCCGTCCGCCACGTCCGAGGCCGTGTTGGAGCAGAAGGGGCTGTCTGGGTGGCGGGGCAGACTTGAGGGTGCTCCGTCAGAGTGGGCGGGAGGCGGAGCGCCCTGCACACAGGAGGCGGTGGGGTGATGCTGCCCTGCGCGGGCGCTGACACTCCGCTCGGCCATGGCAGGCTCCCTCGTCCCTGTCACTCCTGGCCTGGCCGCTCTGAGCCCCCCAGCCCTGCCCACTGTGCGTCACCAGGAGGTCCCCTCGTGGTCCCTGTGCCCACGGCCTGGGAGCCAGCAGCTCCGGCCACGCGTGGACGCCTGCCGCCCGGAGGACTGCCGCTGCTCCTTCAGCGGGTGGACACTGCTGAGGCAGGGAGTTGACTTCTCACCCCACGCAGACAGCTTCTCTGCTCAGAGCGGGGCGCTGCTTTGAGAGAGAAGGAGAAGGTCTCCTTTTGGAAACGTCCCGGCAGGAGCTGTGCTCGCCTTCCTGGGAAGGCACCGGAAGTGGGTGGAAGGGACACGCTCACAGGGGGACGGTGCAGGCTGTGGACAGCTGTCAAGTCTGGGCAGGAGGCTGGGCCGTGCCCTCCTGGCCATGCCTTGCCACCCTGTGAGGTGCCTCTGTCAGGAGACGGAAGGAAAGATGGAACCTGCACCCATGGGCAGAGGGCCGGCTGGTCATGCTGAGAACTCACCTTCCTGCAGGACGAGGTGGCTTGTCACTCTCTTTATTTTATTTTCAGATGAGTGAGAGGCAGGGCGGGGCAGGGAGAGGATGGCTCCAAGGCCATGTGGGGCAGGTGATGTCCTCCAGGCCCTCAGAGACATGGCTGGGCAGCACTGGACCCACCAGCCGGCGTGGTGGGCAGACCAGCGGGCGCTGGGGCTGCAGAGCGCCGAGCCGGCCTCCAGCTCCGCTTATTGGCAGCATCTATCATCCACGGTGCCACTTCCCCACGCCCCTGCTCGCCTAATTTGCCAACCCAATTCCCTGTCAACCAGCCCAGCTGAGTGATGGCAGCGCCAATGAGACTCAGCGTTGGCGCTGGGCCTCGGTGTTCTCCTGTCCCTGAGCCCGAGCCCCGCTCAGCAGACACCTGCAGCTCCTCTTCCATCCTGGCGGGACCGGGCCCTCCTGACGCGCAGAGCCGGCCCTGGGAGGTGGCAGCTGGGGCTCCTTGCTCAGCGGCACGGGCCTCTGCCGCCCGTGTGAAGCGGAGCTGGCCCCAAGTCAGGGAGGCCACCTGCCCCATACTCTTGGCGGGGAAGAGAAGGGAGCTCCAGCACCGCTGGGCTCCCCGGCCCGAATATGGCTGCAGACCGTGGCCGGACACCAGGAGCCGGACACCAGGAGCAGGGAGCGAGCATTGCCCAGAGGGGCTCCAGCACCGCGCGGCCCCTTGGCACCGGATACCTGCTCGAGGCGAGTCTGCAGAGCGGCCGCTTCAGGTGAGGGTCGGGTGCCGCGCTAGTGGGAGAGCATCTGAGTCAGGCGGCGGCCGGACCTCCATCTCCCGGGACAGCAGCGCCTTGCGGAGGAGCAGAGCGCCTCACGCTGCACAGCCATATCCCGGGGGCGGTGCGGGGAGTCCCATCCCTGCCCGGGCGATGGCCACGGAGGAGCCACTGTTCCCGGGGCCTGGAGTGCGCCGTTGCCCGGCCGCCAGTGACCGGTTCTCCTGGGAAGGACTCGCCCGGGCCAGCTGTGCAGACAGAAGGAGGCCGCTTGGCGGGACAGGCTCTAGTGCAGCCCTCTGGGGGCCTGGCCGGCAGGCAGAGACTGGCTTTGGGCTGCCCCCTCACTGCCCCCTCACTGCCTCCTCTGCACATGGGCGGGCACGCGGGGGCCCCAGGGGCCGCGCCGAGTCAGAGTTCACAGGAGCGGGGACCTCACTGCCCGCCCGGCCGGGTGGGGCTTCCGTGGTCGCTGGGGCTTCCGCCCGTGCGGGACCAGGGGCGGGCGGAGCGGCTGCGGGCGGCTGAGCAGCAGGCCTGCCCGCGTTACAAGTCTGTTTCCCGACACCTTTCCTCTACTTCCCTGCTCCGTGTGCGCAGGCAGGCGCCCTGCGGACAAACGCCGCAGGACACTGTCCAGGACTGGGGAGTGTGCGGGGGACCTGCAGGCCTGGGCCCCACGGGACAGCCGGAGCACAGAAACTGAAGAGGCGATCACGTGTCCCCAGAACAAAAGATCTGAACACTGGGGTGAGTTTTAGCTCCATGTCAGCATCATGATCGCTTTTAACTTTCATCGCTGCACGTCTGTGGTGGTGGCCGAGCACGCCAGTCACATCCCTAACGTCCGCAGCCATCTGGGAGCTGCGCTCGGGACACTTCCGGGGAGATGCGGGCACCTGCGGCGGAGGGCCCCCCGCCCCGTGCCGGCGCCCCAGAGGAGCCAGGCACCGCTCCACCTCACTGCCACCTGTCTCCTCTTCAGACGGTCACGCTTCCTAGCCGCAGCAAGAGGCGCAGCCTCCTGGATTTACCTGCCTTCACCATGCTCCTCGGCCCTCCCACAGGTCCGGCTCCCGCTGGCTCGTTCCTTTGCCTTTAGCTTGTCAAGAGCTTTAGATCTGCCGGGACGGAGTCCGTCAGCTTCGCTCATCTGAAGATGGTGGCTTCTCCTTACCGTGACGGGTACCCTCGCCGCGGTGGAGGTTTGCGGTGACACCCTTCTGTCCCTTGAGCCCCTGCGAGACGCTGTGCCGCCGTGTTCTAGCCCATGGGCATTTTGGGTGAGCGTCTGCTGTCCTCGTGCGGTCCCCATGCTGACCCTCTGCGGCGTGAGTCTCACTAATGTGCTCAGGCTTTGCTTATAATGCACTGAGATCTGTTTTTCTTTGTATTTATCCTGCATGGCATTTGTTATGTTTTTCTTTAACTATAAAGTTATGTCTTTCATCAGAACTGAGTTTTTTTTACTATTCTAGCTTGAAACATTTTGCCCACGTCCCCTCTCTTCTCTGGGACCCAGCGCCACGATGTCTGGCTTTGACGCGGCCTCGGGCTGTTTGAGGTGCTTGCTAGTTTTCATTCGCTGCGTAACGGATCGGTCCACAGTTATTGAGTTAAAACAATGGAGTAGCACGGTTTTTACCGCTGTGGTCTCTTGGGTGAGCGGGGGCCCCGGGCTCTCGGGGACGGCCCGTCTCTCTCCATGGAGCACGGTGCGCGGGCTGAAGCTGCAGGCCGGCGGGCCCTCAGAAGGCCGCCCCGGGCCCGGGGCCTGGCACCCCGCGGCACGGTGCTGGGTGTAGCGGGCAGGCACACGGCCACGCCGAGTCGCCTTGCCTTTCCTGAGCTGCCCTCGAAGAGTCCTCAGAGCCTCTGCTGCTCGTCTTTGGGCTGAGGGTACCAGACCCGGCTGCCCCCAAATTCCGGACAGTCACCTTCCTGCCTCTTCGCAGGCCATTAACTTGCTTGATCTCAGCCTGCAAATTGTCTGGGCGGCAGCTCATCCTGTTGCAATCTTTCCCTGGCAGCTCTGTGTCCCCGCGCCTGAGTTCTGGGGGACACCCAGGGACTTGGGCAGTTTGAGGACCCCCATTTTCTGATTCTTCCGTCCTTCTCTGAGGCCACGCTGGCCCTGACCCGGGGTCTGCTCCTCAGCCAGGGCGACTGTGGCATCGCTGCCCTGCGTGCTGACCGCAGCCGCCTGGGGACCAGCCACTGTGGCGAGCCCTGACTGCGAGGGTCTCGTTCCAGGGTCCGCTCCCTGTGAATATGCCGCTGCAGCTCCTGTCTGGCCTCCAGGCGGCTCACTCCCACCGGTGCAAGGAGCAGGACTCAGCGCCGGCCTCCCTGCACGGACGCGGGGCAGACGCCATCGCTCTGCCCGTGCCGCTCCCCGGTCACTGCCAGCCCCGCGGCGCCCGCTCAGTCAGACCCTCTCCTCTCCGGCTGCCCGGGCAGTGCTGCCCAGGCCCCGCTTCCAGGCCGTACTGCGCTGGACTCACACCGCTCACGCCCTGCCGCCGGGCTCGTCTCCCCAGGCGCCGCAGCTCAGCGAGGTGCCATCCCGTCCGGAGTCCACTGCTGGCCACTTCCAGCGGGGTGTCCCCGGCACCACTAACTCCCCTACTTACTTTTCTCGTGGCACTTACTGCAGGGCCATGTGGAATGAGACTCAGTTGGCTGCAGGCCCGCCTGACACTCCACCCTCAGGCCTGCACGTGGCCTGCCCAGGGGCTGACGCGGCCTGTAGGCGGCCTGTCCTGGGGTTGTAGGGGCTGCACGCGGCCTGCTTGCAGCAAGCATCAGCTCTGCTACCCTGTCCCCTGCTCCTGCACTCCGCCCACTGGGAAGCCGGGGCTCACGCCTGTCACAGCACACTTTGTCCCAGGCCTCTGCTGACCTCACACAGCACACATGGGCACGAATCGGGAACACGGCGGGGAGGCCCCTTCCTGACCAGTGCTGGAGCGGCGCCCCCCGTCACCCCCCATCGCCCCCCATCGCCCCCGCGCAGCCAGGGCCCTGCACCGGGACACGGACAGCCTCGTGCCCCGAGCACGTGAGCCCTGTGTCCTCAGGCGGGCCGTGGGGCAGGGTGGGCTCCCGTGCCCACTCGGGGTCCCTGCGACGTCCCGGTGGGCGCAGTTGCTGCTCACGACACCCCTCACCTGCCCCCGGGGACAGTGACAGCAGGAAGTGTGTGTTAGCTCGCACACAGCCATGCGGGCGCTTTTCATGCCAACGATGCAGTTACTTACAAGACATGAGCTGAAAATTACTCAGCCTAAGACTGTCTGGTGAAAGGGTTTAATTTCAGTTGACGACGCTGCGGTGAGCGCTGACGTGGGCGGTGTCGTGTTCCTCACCTGAGGACACACTCACTTCCTCTTAGATGAAGAGAGAAATTGCCCCACAAGAGTCTATTTCTAGAGCTGACCCCGGCAGGGCGGCTGCTGCCGTCATGCGACACCCTGATGTGTGCGCCACAGCCTCTGCCCCCTTCTCCCCCGACCCTGTCCCAGGCAGGGTTTCTGTGAGCTCAGACCCAGTGGGTCTCCGGCCCCTAGGACAGCTCCCCCGACCACACACAGCACCCTGCACTGGGCAGCACTGGTGCAGGGGCCAGCCTGGGGTAAGCTGACCCTGTTTCCTTGAGACAGAAACGGGACACTGGGACAGCAAAAACGGGACGGGGTTCTGGCCTGGTGACTGGAGGGAGGCAGGAGGTGCATCAGTCCGAGCAGGAGCAGAGCAGCCAGGCAGCAACAAGTAAGGATTGTGAGATGTCCATCAGCAATTGCACAGTAATGATATATGGTCCAGCGGGACACCCCAGAGCCAGAAATGACTGATAACCCCCTCAGTGCCAGAGATAACCCCACAGTGCCAGAGATAACCCCACGGTGCCAGCGATACCCCCACGGTGCCAGCGATAACCCCACGGTGCCAGAGATAACCCCACGGTGCCAGCGATAACCCCGCAGGGCCAGAGGTGACCCCCATAGCACTTACCTGTTACTCAGCTCTTGTACTTACTGTCTACACTGAGGCTCACGGGAAGGGCCCTGCCTTCAATGTCTCCCTTGACGAACCAGACCCACCATGTGCCACCCCCTTGGGTTAAATATTCTCAGATCCTTCTGGAAGTGATCACTGCATTCCAGAGGGTGTCCTGTGTGGTCAGAACCTAGGTGGACCAGGGCTCTTGGGAAGAAAGTTCTGGGACCATGTCCACCAGACCTGGACTCAGTTCTGGCCCCCAAATGGAGCGACCCCTCTGGATGACTCTGGAGACTGACCCCACCCTCCCGTGGAAAGAATGGAGCTGCTGTGTGTGGTGCACCTGGGCCTGCAGGGGGCAGGGGGCACTGAGCCGGGGTGCGGGGTGACACCCCGTCTGACTGGTTCGCAGCCCTTCGTACAGGAGGGCAGGGAGCCCTGTTATCTGCAGCGAGGTTTGTGGAGATGAGGCTTGGAGGGGAGCAGGGCTGGCAGAACAGCACCCTGGAGGGAGAGGCTACTCCGGGACTAGAAGGGAGGCGGGAGGCCTTCTCAGAGGGTTGTCAAAAGCTGGGCTGTTTCCCAGCTGAGGCCCACGTCCACAGAGCCAGGGCCCTGCTCTGGGACACTCCTCTCAGGAGCAGGCTGGCCAGCAGGTGCTGGGGACGGAGGGACACTGGCGGGCTGTGGCCTTTGTCAGTCCTGCGCGGCCCCGTCCTGCTCTTCCTCCAGCTGGCTCCAGGGACGTGAAGGGCAGGCGGCTCTCAGAGGACCCAGCCCACTCAGCGCCCGCTTTCAGTTTTCCGGGCGGCACCCCAGAGGCAGGGCTCCCTCTGACAACCTAGGATGTATGACCAGAACCCAGGAGAGACGGCAAGCTGCCCAGAGTGCCGGCCAAGAGGCTGGGCACTGGGGGAGGTCCCCTGGGGCTGCCCAACACCGGGTGCTGGGGGAGGCCTCATCAGCACCCCGCCCCTGAACCGTCCTCTGGTCAGGACCCCAAAGGAGAACCCAAAGCCACAGCCGGCCCCGGGAGAGCTTGCACGGTGGGGTCCTGGGACGTCTGTCGAAGGGATGATGGGGCCTGGGGGGCCTTGGGAACAGGCAGAGCTCCTGGCCAAGGAGACTCCAGAGGCTGATGGGCCTTGAGCGGGGAGTGTGGGACTGGAGGGAGTCACAGAGTGGGGGCCGCTTGGAAAAAGCAGGGAAAAGCTCCGTTCCGAGACCTGTGGGGTACAGGTGACAAGAGGAGAGGACGACCTTCAATTGGGAGACCACAGGTGAGGCCGGCGGGAGCTGGTCGGGTGTGGGTGCCGGCAAGGAGGGCTGTCCGTCTCCCCCAGGGCCCCACCCTGTGGCCCCGGCCTCCGGGCACCCTGGGGCAGAGGCTCTGTCCGTGCTGGAACCAGACACGGCAGGGTGGTGTCTCCTCGCTCCCTCCACCGGTTCTGGAATCCAGCCTCGAGTCAGCGGGAGAATGAACCAACCCAGCTTTGCAGGTAGCCCTGGAGTTGGGGGCTCCTGGCAGGTCCGGGCTGGGGTGAAGGGGCTCCGGCGTCAGGGGCACGTGGAGGCTTCCAGCGTGGATGCCACCGTCCGGCACCGCGGGGTCACAGAGCGGCAGGGGGCTGGCGCTGAGCCGAGCGGGACGCAGGCGCCGGCAGCTCTCACGGCCCCGGCGCTGGAGGACGCAGGCCGACACGCTTATTCGCGTGGCCATGGCCAAGGCGTGAGTGATGCCGGTCCCAGCGCGCAGCCCGTGTGACATCCGTCCGAGCCCAGCATGGCTGCCAGTGCAGGCCCGGTCCCAGCCGCCATGTGACTGACCCCGTGTGCAGGCCCCTCCTTCCCCGTGTCACCAGCCCGTTCTTGGAATCCAACACTCTGTTTTGTCTGTTGATTTGCTCTGTCCCTGTGCCCCACGTGTGTCACCGCACGATGTCCTTCTCTTCTGACTTTTCTCCCTTAGCACCATCCCCCGTGGGGCCACCTGCTGTTGCAAACACGGCTTCACTATCCTGCCGCCGAGCAGGATTCCCGTCGCCGTCCCGGTCACGTCCGCTGCAGGCGCGGAGCTGCGCCCACGTCCGGGCCGCTGCGAGTCGGGCTGCCGTGAGCACTGGTCGCCCAGCTCATGGAACCAGAGTTCTCGTTTCCTTGGATAAACACGCAGAGGTGGACGAGCAGGAGCACGTGGCGTCTCTAGTCTGAGCTTTCGGAGGCGCCCGACCACTTCGGCGAGGCCACGCTGATTTCCCCTCGGCCGACGGCGCAGTCGGGAGCGATTCCTCGAGCGGCCGTTTCCAGAGACTCGCTCGACCGCCGGATGTGTGTGCGACACGTGCGTGTATGTCCAGGGAACTCCAGGGGCCCAATTCCAGCACCCGACACACACAGGCTGTCTCGCCAGTGACAGAATCACTGAGAATGTCTTAAATTGCTTAGGTCAGAGAATTGTCACTTAACTCTTCTTGGAGTGTTTTTTTTAAACAGGAAGGCAGGTAGGAAGAGAGGCAGACAGGAGGAGGCAATTTTATTTATTTTGCTGTTCATTTTAGTTGTCCCCTGGGCCCGCAGCCACGACCCCGGGTCCCTGGTTGTTCGTGGGCTGAGCCCTGGGATGGGCTTCACCCGAGGCCCTGGGCGCGCCTCCAGCTGCCTCGTGAGAGCCTCTGGCAGCGCCTCCGCCCGGGCGTGGCTCCGGCGGGCTGCGTGAGCCCAGATGCCACGTGCCACCTGCAGGAGCAGCCCGGTGTGTTTATAGGGGTTTGTGAGCCGGTTGCTAAGTGTGGCCACTGCTAAGATTTCAGGTGTGTGAACGACAGGTGCAGGAAAGCTGACCGCTGTGCTCTCCTCTCCAGCGCCCGCACGTCCGTTCGTCCCCGCTGCGCGTGTGTGCGCTGTTTCATCAGCGGTCGGCAGAGGCGAGCTAGGGCCCGTCTGTGTTGGGCTGGCTGTCCGACTCCCCTGGGTGCCACGGATGGCACTGGCCGCTGATCAAACCTACCGTGTGTGGGTGCGCAGAGGCTGCTCATCACTAGGGAGGAGGCTCGACCGTGGGCGCTGCGCGGCGCGTCAACGAGACGTCCGGTCGGAGCTAGTCGTCGCCCTGAGGCCCAGCTGGCCGCGAGGCGAGACCACAGCCAGCGGGGAACGGGGTCGGCCGCCGGGCAGGCGTGCCCCTCACGCAGGTCTGGCGAGGCGCCGCACACATCCGGGAGCTGGCGGTCACACCCAGCGCACGCAGCCCTGGGACAGCCGGTGGGGACGGCTGGAGCCCTGGCCGGGCCTGCTGGCGCAGAGCCCCCTCCTCCCCGCTTCCCCGAGCCGGCTGTGCTGGGCCGCACTCTGGGGGTCCCTGAGTGTCCTGCGGAGGAGCCCTCGGGCGCGTGACTGCGGGGCCTGAATGCTGGGCGCCCCTGCTCGGCACAGCGGCACGCGTACGGCTCAGCGAGCTGGGTGTGCGGTTGGGAGACACACGGGCCAGGCGGCACCGCCGTCAATGCGCGGCTTTCCTAGAAGAGACCCGACGGTGGGGACACTGGCCCTGCGGTGGCGCCGTTCAGAAACGGTCTGATCCTGAACACTGACTTGTGGCCCCAGCACCCGAAGTACCAGGAGGGGTCAGCCGCCTCCCCCAGGAGTGTGCGCCTTTCCTTGGGGTCCAGAATATTCCGTGTGTTGTCAGGGGGCGTGTGGCTGTGGGGCCGGGCCGTGCCCCACGAGGGACGAGGCGGGTGGGGGCGGGCAGACCCAGGCTGCTCTGAGGCTTTCCGAGGAAGGGACTGGCAGGGTTAACGGAGCCCGTCAGGCAGGCTTTCGTGTCTCACGGAGGATTTCTTCTGAACCTAAGTTGGAAATTCAAGTGGGCAAAGCTTTCTACCTTTCAGAAGTCGTTTCCATTCTCGTTTAGAACCAGGGAGAGAAGCAACTTGGGACGGCGCTCGCGGACGTGAGGCAGCCACGCCCAGCGCCCCGCCAGCCGCAGTCCCCTTGGCCACCAGCCGCTCCCCGCCTGGCGTGAGGGTGGGCTGCACGGCGCTGGGGGCGCCAGGAGACGCCCCAGGTTGGGACGACCAGTGCCCTAACCTTGAAGTGAAGCCGGCAGACGGGCCTCTAGGCCGAGTGGCCCTGCCGGGCTTGGGGACGTGGGTTCTCCATCTGGGATCAGTGCTGCCCGGTGCTTGCTGGCGAGTCTAGGCCTCCGGGCGCTCGAGCCGGCGTGCGTGCGGCCCCTGGCTTCCCATGTCTCCCCAGATGCAGCACGTGGGCTCCCTGTTCCCTTCTAGGTGTGGAGTGGACGTGCCTGGTCTCCGACGCCCATACCTCCTGACGGACCAGGTGCTTGCGGGCGCAGGCTCGGCCGCCTCCTGCTGGACTCTGTCACCTGCAGGAGCGTCCCCCGTGCATCCATCTCAGCATGCAGCTCTGCACTCGCGCTGGGAAGCGTGTCTCGAGCGTGGGCTCAGCCACAGCCTTGCCGAGTGAGACGCCCGGGTGTGGCCTCAGCAGGTGGCCAGCGGGCAAGCCCGCCTGGAGCTGCCCTTCCTGGGGGAGGCGCCGTCCGCCGTCAGAGCCGGACAGGGACAGGCCACAACAGGGTGGAGCAGAACAGACGGGCTGTGACGGCGTCTGCCCGCTGCCTGCGCACCCCGGGTTCTCAGCGAGTCCCGCCTGACCTGCGTCTGCTGTGCTCTTTGCCTCAGGCCCTCTCCCTGAAAACCGATCCCGTCTCGGAAAGTTCCAGACTTCATGCCGATGCCGCTGTGACGCACAGACGACGGTATCATGTTTGCGTTAAGAACACGGCGCGTGTCTGCGGAGAAGACATTTTCTCAGGGAGGTGAAATCCATGAACGACAGCCCACTGTGCTGGATGTTGCCACAAATCTCTCTTTATTATTATTTGATTGAACAAAAATACACATTTAGCTGCTAAGCTGCACTGACTAAAGGTGTTTAGGGACCTATGAGGACAAGGCTGCTGCACGTGGGGACACGCGGGGACACGCAGTGCCCGCGGCTCACCGGGGCAGCGCCCGCAGGATGGCGTTCACCTCCTCGGCCACAGCCGTCAGCGCGAACTCGAACTGCTCCTGGGGAGGAAGGACACGGTGAGCCGGCCCCGCGGGGGTGCGTAGGGACGAGGGCGGCGGGCCTGGCCCCGCACGCCGCCTGGACGCTGCCGATGGCCAGGACGACCCAGTGAGGCTACATGTCCTGCCTGGGCCCTCGGTTCCTCCCTGACCGCCGCCAACGTCTGCTGGCCAGACACGAGGGGACACCAGACACGGCCTTAGGTCTGCCAGCCCTCTGGGCAGCACTGACGGCCGTGAAGGCCTCACGCCCACGCGGTCCCCTCCCTGGGCACGTGGAGGCTGTGGGCAGCCAGGAGGGCACCACCACCCCAAGAACCTGAAGCAAGGGGTCGGGGCCAGCTGTCCCCTCCCTGCATTGGGCTGGCAGCCGAGCAGGCTCTGGGGACCGAGCAGGCTCTGGAGACCAGCCCGTCCTGCAGATACAGCACTGAGGAGTCGGCATGGAAAGCGTTCCGACAGGCCTGGGTAAAAGGGCCACTCCCACGAGCCACCTTGCAGGGAAGGACAGTGGTACTGTCCCTGTGTCACACGAGAGGCATTCATGTCCTGAGGACCCTGGAATGGGCCCTGCTCCTTGGCGGCTCCTGGCGCATGGCAGCCTGTCTGCCAGTGTCTGGTTGACTCATCTGACTCATCCCCTGCCCGCCCAGGGCTCGGGGCAGCCCCAGGTAGTGGGGCGTGATTTTGCACAAGGGTTTTTATGTCGTTTCGTTTAACCTTTGGGGAAGCTCAGATTCAGGGAGTGTTGGGCAAAGCCGACCTATCAAGACAGCGGGGCTGAACGCCATACTGTGCTCCTCTGCCTTCTGCCAGCAGGTTCCGAGCCCGAGTGGCAGTCACACCAGGACAGCTCTGATCCCCAAAGAAGGAAGGGTCTGTCCCTAGAGACAATCTCTCCAGCAAAAGGTTGTGTGCAGGCAGGCTGGTCTGGAGGACCCAGAGTCCCGAGGGTTGGAGAGAGGGAGAAGGGCAGGGGATGAGATGCATGGGGTGGGGTGACATGATGGGTGTGCCCATGGGTGACGTGATGGGTGTGATCACCAGTGATGAGATGGGTGTGATCACCAGTGATGTGATGGGTGTGCCCACAGGGCGGGTGATGGGTGTGATCATCGGTGATGTGATTGACAGGTGTGATCACGGGGTAGGTGACGAGTTGCGTGTGCCCACCAGTGATCTGTCTGCCCTGATGGAGCTGTGCCTCTGGTTTTGCCGGCCGCCTGGGCACTTCCCTGCGCGTGGTGGAGGGGCCTGCCTGGGAGCACCAGGACAGTGGGATGGGTTTCGAACCTGCCGCTCCCAGGACACAGGGCAGCAGCGTGGTCTGCTGGGGCCCTCGGCAGAGACTGTGTCCCTTCCCAAGCTGTCATGTGTCCCTTCTCCCGGCCTGGCTCTGAGTGGCCGGAGCTCGAGGTCTGTTTAGAGGCTGTGTGAACCACAGATCCACATGGTGACCAGGCCTCATCTCTGATGGACAGGCCACCCTGGCAGCTGGGTGGCTCAGGGGACGGACGTCCAGGGCCCAGAGCTGTCGCAGGGCCCGGAGTCCAGGTCTGTGTGGGTCAGAGGTGACGTGGGGATGCTGGTGAAGGGTGCGTGGGGGAAGTTCTGGCACTTCGGCGAGTATTTGCTGTCAAAAATAATTCCAAGTAGAAAACTCAAGAAGGTGTACAGTGCGTGACTCCAGCAGGCGTCCCACCAGCACCGCCCGTGGGCTGAGGACCAGAGCGCAATGCCAGCGGCTCCCGTGTGCCCCCCGAGGTCGCCCTCGTCCGGGCCAGGCGCACAGTGGACGTGGCGGAGGCATCACTGCTGGAAGGGCCAGGCGGAAGCAGTGCTGGCCCGAGAGGTCTACGCTTGATTCGCAACCATCTGTGACTCGAGGAACTGGGTCACTGGCGTCTGGGAGGATGTGGGACGTGGAACCTGCCCGGGGCTCTGCGGCTGCACCAAGAACCGCGTCCGGGAGGCGACCTCGCTCAGCCCGCGTGACAGGCCCCGCTGCACCGTCAGAACAGCGGCAGTGGGGCTGCTCCAGCTCACACGCACAGAAGACCCAGGACGGCGGCCACAGAGCCCTGTCCTCGGGCTTTTACGGCGGAATCCTCCTGGGAGTAATCACGCAGGGGCCCTCCGAGGGTCAGGCGTGTGGAGATTTATATTTTGTGAGCTGAGCTCTCTGGGTAAGACAGGTGAGACCGTCTGCTGCTGACAGATGTTTCTGGAACACTAAGGGGTGGCCCATGGGGAGCCTCCTTTCTCGCGTGTTAGACAGGGCGGACCAGCAACCTTGTCTTTACCTCGGTTACTGCAAATGTGCCCTTTCCACGCGCACACACGTGAAATACTTCGGGGCGTTTGGGGACCGCGGACATCCTGGGACAGTCTGGGACCGCACGGCAGAGCTGGAGGAGCCTAAACCCTTTACTGAACCCAGAGCGCTCCCTGGAGGTGCCGGGCTGACCACAACTTTCTGTAAGAAGGCGGCGCCCTCCCCGTGACCTGCGCGCCAACGCGAGGGGGACCGGCCGTCATCGGAACGCAGGGCTGCTGCTGGACCCCTCTGGGAAGGGGCCTGGCCGAGGCCCTCCCTGAGCAGGACTGCAGGAGGCGGTCAGCTCCCTGCCCCCACCCTGGGGCGCGCTGGCGGGTGCCGGTACCTTGGTCTGCACCATGCCCGGCCGCTGGTCCCGCAGGTGCTCCAGAGTGGCTGCGATGTCAATCTCTTTGGCACCTGCAACACAGACAGGTCATGCTCAGAGCCCGGCCCGCCCGCCACCGCGGTGGGGTCGCCGGCGGGGGGCCCTGGAGCGGCCTAAGGGCGCGGCTGGAGACTGGCCCCAGCGTCTGCGCCACGTCCCTGATGGCAGACCAGCAACCCCAAAGCTGGGACTTGGCTCTGCTTGCTTCCTCGTGCCATTTCACAGACGGCGTTAAACACAGAAAGCAGCGTATGCGCCTTCATTTCGATCGCAGGAGTCTTTAGCTTAGACGCCGGAACAAGCGACGCGTCACGTGTGTGTATCTCCCTGCTGGCTTTCAAAAGCTGCGTTGCCTGCCTTTCAAAATCGAGTGTCCAGATTTGAGGGCAGAGCCCCGTGGGGACACACTCCTCTGGATCTGGGGCTCCTGGAAATAATGCCATTTGAGTTTTGCATCTAAACTGTATCATTAATTCAACACAAATTCCATGTCTCCATTTTCCAAGGCCCCTTAGCCGAGGTTGGGCAGGCCTGGCACCCACACAGACGCCTGCAGACTGGGGGCTGTGGCAGCTGTGAACAGGGCAGACGGTCGCCCTGGAGCGGGCAGGGGCCCCCGCGTACCGTGGGCACTCGTGGAGCACCTGCCTCTCACGTGCCCAGCGGGGGAGGGCGCGATGGCGCCCGGGCGTGATGACAGGTGGCCGTGCCAGCGGCGGGGGTGGGGGCGACGAGAGCCCCGGCGCCGCCTCCAGGCAGGGCTCCGTGGTCAGGCGAGTCGGCCCGGAGGCGGCGGGGCCGGCGCGGGGCCCAGCGCATGTGGTGGGGCCCCAGCTGCGTCAGCGTCCCGGGGACCCGCTGCGCTGGTGTGGGGACTCTGTGCGGGCGCCCGGCTTCCAGTGAGAGCGGTGCAGGGCAGAGGACTCTCCCCATGGAACGGCCGGCGGCGGCTCTGAGTGCAAGTTCTCAAACACGGACGAGACAACGGCAAACACATTAAAGGGTGTCTGGGAATTTAAGTCTAAAACAAATGGTGCTGGTCCCACTAGCCGGGGGCCGCCAGGGAGGGAAGCCCCACGCTGGCCACTGTGTGCAGCGGTCACACGCAGGGCTCTCAGGTCCACGCCCAACAGTGGGGGCGTCTGCAGAGGGACTGGCTTCTGCACAGCAGGGCTGCTTTGAGGCGGCCGTCCCGACAAGGAGAGGGAGGCGGGACGGGCCCGTTGCGGTCCTTCCACACGGCGTTCTGTCAGAGGTGCTGCCCTGCCTTGGACCAGTGCCCTGTGGGGGGCCGCACCCTGGACACCCGGTGCGGGGCTGTGGCTGAGCCCTCGCTTAGGCGGAAACCGCCGGACACGCTGACACGCCGCGATCTGTCCCCTGGGGCGTGGGGGTGCGGGAGGGCACAGCGCCACGCGGCGGAGCTCGGGGCGGCTGCACAGACACCGCGCCCTGACCCTGCTGTGGGCGGCTCTGCGGGCATCGTCTGAAAGCGGTGAGGCTACCACAGCCTCGTAGCCGGGGAGATTCCTGAAAATAGACGACCATGCTGCACGGGGACTGGTTCTGCTGGCGCCGCGGCCCTGCGTGGGGAGACGTCCTTCTGCCTGACAAGTGTCCACACACGGACACGCCAGAAGCCATGTGTGCATGTGCATGTGAGCCTGTGTGCATGTATGTGAGCCCATGTGTGCGTGTGTGCCTGTGTGTGCATGTGAACCCGTGTGTGCGTGCACGTTTGAGCCTGTGTGTGCGTGTGCGCCCGTGTATGTGCATGTGAGCCCATGTGTGCGTGTGCGTATGTGAAGCAGAAGGAACCCACGAGGAACGAAGCTGGAGAAAGCTCCATCTGCCGTGCTTCACGCTCACTGTCAAGGGCACCCTGTTCAGTGTTGCCTGGTGGGGCCTCACGCGTCAGAACTGGACTCCAAGGGATGAAGTTTATTCAGAATGCGTCACCGAGATCAAGGACGCCTCACACTCCTGAATCCCTCCTGAACGGCTGACACAGTGCAGTGCTGAGCTGCAGCCTGGCGGGCGGCGAGCTGGGGGCACCAAAAGCCGGGGCTCGGGGCCGCCACACCTGCGCTGGGCGAACGTGGGGGCCGTGTCGGCACCCGTCCTGGAGAAGGCCCTGTGGTCCTGCTTTAGGAGTCCTCGTGAGGCCCACTGGGATGCCAGGTGGCCTCCTGTGACTGTCACGCCAGCTCCCGTCTGCTCTCGCGGGTCCGTGGGGCTGGAGAAGAGGAGAAACCTGGCAGGCGGGGCCGATGGCTCTTGGGCTCCAGAGCTGGCGCTCGGCTGTGGAAGGCGCTTCAGGGGAAGGAGGTGTGGGGCGTCTGCCCAGAGAATGAGGCCTATCGCTCCTGGTTTGTGTGGGGCCTGCCGGAGCCTCTCTGGTGGGGCGGCGCTGAGGGGCTTTCTTCCAGTCTTTGAGACTGGCCTGAAAAACCTTTGCAGCGGCAGAGCAGGGGCCAGTCGGAGAAAGTGGCCTGCGTCTCGGCTACCCTGTGGCTGCCCGCTGCAAATGGCCAGATGCTTTCCTGTGGGCGGCTGGCATCCAGCGGCTCCCAGGATCACAGCCGGAGAGCAGCTCCTGTCGGCACGCGGCACTGCTGGCCCAGCTCCTGGGCGGGGCCCCGTGAGAACGCTGGGAATGAGCCCGTCTCATCCGGTGACACGGCAGCACCCCTGGACGGCTGCCGGAAGGGAGGGCCAGCGGGTCATCCTGGCGAGGAACGCGCAGCATGAGCAAAGCGGGAAGAGTCTGAGGCACTGAGCCTGACCCGGTGCTTGACAGGAGGACGTCGGGTCGACGCTCGGACACGCACAGCAGCTGCGCCTGGCGGCCTAGCGGGCTGGTCCACTGGTGCAGGCCACACATCCCGAGGTCCCCAGCTCGCGTGCCGGGCCTGGGGACAACCAGTGAACAGCTGAATAAGGTGAAGCTACCTCCTCCTCTCTTCTCGCCTCTGCTGGCCGCCATTCCTGCGCCTTTCCTTTAAGCTAAAAGCGCAGCACGCCGGCGAGTGAGCGGTGGGTCCTAGAGCCTACGGCCTGGGGAGGCTGACGTCGCCCTGCTGGAGGAGGGAGGACGTGGCGGTCAGAGGCGTGGAGAGCGCCTGGTCAGGGCTCACCCCCCCCCCCCCGCTCTCTGGTAAGGACGGCGAGGCCGGCCAAGCGCGTCCTGTCCGGTGGCCGCGTCCTGTCCGGTGGCCGCGCCCTTGTGGGCTCCGCCATGGAGGGCGGGCAGGCGTGCTGTCCTGTCACTTTGTGGAAGGCTCGACTGCAGGTGAAAGGATTTACTCCCATCCTCCGTCTCAGAAGCGCCTGGTAGCGGTGGAGGCAGAACTCTCTACAGACCTGATTTCATTGCGTCTGGGTGAAGGGACCTGCGTGCCGCACTCGGGTCGAAAGCGGGTAAACTGTTCCAGCAGACAAAGGAAACCCACGCAGAAGGCGGGACTCGGCCCGCCGAGTGAGACCCTGGACGAGCTGAGCTCCATTCTGGGAGGCCGCTCTGAGAGCAGGGCGGTCAGGTTGGTGTCCAGGATGGACCCTCTGCTCGGGCGATGGTGAGTCATGTGGCTCCTCCCTGCCCCCAAGACTCGCCTGTCACGCTGCCAGCAGTCAGTGGGCACGCGCACGTGCCTGCGTGGTCGGCGCGCCCGGGGTGGGGGGAGGGTGGGCAGTTGGCGCGTCTGGAGGGGCGGTCGGCGCGTCTGGGGGGGCGGTCGGCGCGTCTGGGGGGCCGGTCAGCACGTCTGGGGGGGCGGTCGGCGCGTCTGTGGAGGGGCGGTCAGTGCATCCGGGGAGCGCGGCACCCAAGGGGCCGTGGCTGCTCGGAAGCGCTAAGCGGCTGCTGTCCCTTCCTAGCGCACAGGCTCACGGGTTTCCAAGGCTCCATATTGGTTAAGTACATTTTCAAGACGGCAGAGGCTATTTTAGCTTTAAATACAAAGTACTAGCCATCAAACGATAAACATTAAAAGAGCTCTAGCACCTAAGTATGAAAACTGTTTTACGGTGAAAGAAGCGCTCTGAAGCCAAGCAGCTGCGCGAGCCGCCGCCGGGCCCTCTGATTTCGCCGGGGCTCGCTGGCTGGGTTGCGGGTTCCAGGCCCCACCTCCGGCCCGTGGCGGGCAGCTGGTCCACGCACCAGGCCAGCGTTGGCCGGCTTTCCAAACTGCAGGGAGGGCGGGGTCCTTCCCAAAGAGAAGCCAGCGTGGGTGTGAGACGGTCCTCCTTCTGGCACCAGCAGCCAGCACACGTGTGTGTCACTTGCCCACGTCATGCACGCGTCCACCACCCCCATCGGTGTGCACCCACCCACACACACTCCCGGCAGCCCGGCACATGTGCTCACGCACACACCTGCCCACATAGATGCTCGCGTGCCCGGCGTCTGTGCCCGGCAGTTTCTACTTCGCGCTCTTAGTCAGATGCGGGCATTCCAAGGACTGTCAGGAGGCGTCTTGCCGTCATCACATAAACTCCACCTTTGCAAATGTGTCCCCGAGGGCACGAGACAAAACCACACTCCATTCACTTGGAAAGCAGGCGTTTCAGCGTCCCAACAAACTAAGTATTTTTCACAGAAAGCAAATTCTAAGTGATTTTCCAGGAGCCAGAGCTCCCCACCACCCTTCGTAACTATGCGATATGTGACGCCATCTGGGGGTGCCCAGGAATATGGTCATCTAAACACCACCCCTCCATGTGCCTGGAGAACTGGCTGCAGAGCAGGCCAGCGGGTTCCCTGGGCCTCGTACCCTCAATGCAGGTGCGTCCAGCACCTGCAAGGCCACGCCCCCTGCCCAGGAGGCACCCAGGAGGGGCCTGAGTGCCAGAGCACCTGGGGCATGGCCACCCGACAGGCAGGGTGCACCCCAATCGCCACCCGTTGGAGCAGGTGCCCAGTAGCGTGCAGCACGCAGAGGCTGGTCCCCAGGGCGCTTCTTCAGTGAGGCTCTGACGCGGGGAAGCCACGTGGCCACAGGCAGGGCCACACAGCCACGGCGCTGACTTGGGACCCTGTGCATCCTCTGCAGAAGTGGAGTCAGAGACGAGGGGAATGGCATGGGCAGGTGTCCGCGGCATGAGAGAGCGGCTGGCCCCGCCGCTCACGTGGGCCAGTGCCAGCAGGGCGGGCGGAGACCCTCCTGCACTGCCAGGCCATGCCGTGTCCCTTGACTGCTGCCAGAGAGGGTGCCATGAGGCTTGTCTTGGAGGCCCTGCCGCCAGGGCGAGACTGGGGTCCTTGCTGACAGTGCAGCCCTGGGACCCCATCCGGCAGATGCCAGCCAAAGCCGCCTCCAGTCCTTTGGGCTGAGGAAGGGTCACGACCGCCGTGGGGGACAGAAGGGGGCTGCGAGGCTGCCGGGCGGGAGCGGGACCTCAGCCCTGTCAGGCCGCACGTGAGGGTGGTGGATTCAGGGCCACAGGGCAGAGCCACTTTCCTGCTGAAGGTTCACCAGTGTCGGAGCCATGGCAGCAAGGATGGGGCTGCATGGGGCACACCTGCCTCACCCCTGGCCAGCCGAGGCCCTTGGACACGTCACAGACCGCTGGGTGGCTTCTCAGCTCTGGATGAAGGACCCCTCGGGTCACTTCGGTTCCCGGGGAGGAGTCTTCAGATCTTGGCCCACTGAGCCGGGGGAGTGAGGCGAGTCCCCAGGGCTCTCAGTGGGTTTGCGTGGCCGCGAGCTGAGGCGAGGATGGGTCTCTGCTGCTGCTGGGGGAGGCCGGCTGCACCGCCCGCGCTGCTCCACGCTGGCACCTCGGTGGCGTGACCTGGTGTTCCCGGGGTGGTCACGGCAGTGGCGGGCACTGGGGCCACCCCTCCTGTCCCTCAGGCCCCTTGTGCTGCTCTCCAGTGGCCCCCAGAGGGGCTGTTCGCCGGTGCCGTCCAACACGGTGGCCGCCGGCTCCGTGCCACCAGCGTGACTGAGAAGTCCTCTTGAAGCCGCACTGAGCGCCGCGAGGGGAGAGGCCTGGGGGAGAGGCCTCTGTGCCACCGTGTGGCTCGCAGTCCAGCCAGAAACACAAAGTTACCGGAGGAAGTGGCCTGAGGGCGTCATGTGTGCCTGGGGGGTGCCCCGGTGCTGCGGCCGCAGCGGGCAGCAGGCCACTTGCCTCGTCGGCAGCCTTTGTCGGCCCCTCGGTCCCAGCTCGTCTCCCGGCAGCTGCCCCAGCGGCTCTGACAAGCTCGCCCCAGGGGGACGCGGGCTCCCCAGGTGGCGGGAGGAAAAGCGGATCCAGGCCGCAGGGATGTGAAATGCTTCTCCCTCCAAGGCCACGCCAGGTCGTGGGAGGCCGCCCGCGGGGACAGAGGGACATCTGCAGTCACGCGTCTCGCAGGCAGCCCGTTCATGGCGCGTCCAGCTCAGCGACAGGGCGGGTGCCAGATTGCGCACAGGCCCGGGACCTGGACAGACGCCTCTCGAGAGCGCAGATGCGTGGCGACAAGCACGGCAGAACCGACGGCACTGCTCGCTGGGAACCCGCTAACCACAGGGCCCTCCACACGACAGGGACACCTCACATCGATGAGGACGGCGCCGTGCCTATGACCAGCATGCAGACGAGGGAGAGAACTGGAGCCCGGGCGGGTGGGCTGTGACACACTCCAGCACCACTCAGCAGAAGGGGTGTTGCGTCCGCCACGCGGCTGGACCTTGAGGACATGCTGCCAAGGTCAGCCATGATGGAAGGACGAGCGATGTGAGACCCTGTCCGCCCCCGCCGGGTGGGACCGACCACACGGCCACAGCCCTGGAGACAGAGCAGGCTGGCTCCAGACCCTTGTCATTGCTGAGACGGAGCTGAGGACACAGTGGCACTGCGCAGGTGGCCGCGGGCACTGGACAGCACGCAGGTGGCTCCATGGGGCTCCAGGGATGTGCTCTGGTCATCACGAGCACAGAGTGCCCGGTGCACAGCCAGCGGGGCATGCGACTCGGACCAGGGAGCGGCAAAGCTCAGTGCCGGCCCGCGGGCCCCACCTTGGAGTGACCGGCAGAGGTGGCCTCCGGGAAGGTGCATCCTGGAAGACAGATGGCCTTAGTGCAGCCTTGGGCCGCGTCCTGGCTGCACAGCGTGGTGGCTCAGCCGATGTCTCCTGGACACGCAGCAAGGTTAGGAGTCAGAGGCCATGAGGGGGCCTTCCGGCTGGTTCCAACTCCCAGCCTGCAGAGCGGGAGCCTGATTACTTTGAGGTCAGGCAGCGGCGGCGTCTGGTGGGTAAATTAGCAGAGAGACTCCCGCGGTCCCTCCCATGTCCTCAGGGCTCTGAGTGGGCAAGGGCCTAAATCCTGAGCCCACCGAGGGGCATCCGGAGGCCTGGGAAAGCACCCCGGGTCCTCGGGCCATTCTCTCCCTGGCAGAGAGGAAGAAAGGCTGGGTGCCCAGTCTCTGGGTCTTTGTTTGATGGACGTGGTTGGCCGGGCTCCGGCTCCTCAGGCCAGACAAAGGAGCCTGGGAACGGCCAGCGAGAGGCGACCGCCCTTTGTCTCCCCCGGGCGGGCCCAGGTCAGGGGATTCATGGGCCCCCACCTGGGCAGCGGGCCTGGGGGGTGGGAGGGGACTGGTCTCAGCCGCATGGGTGGCTGGGGCCGCCCTGCCTGCGTGGATGAGGGTGTCTGGGAGCACTTGCGTGCTCACACGGGTGCAGGCGGGGAGGGAAGGGGGTGACGGAGGACGAGGTGCCACCGGGAGCTCTGCGCCCCAGTGACCGCGGCCTCAGCGTGGGACGGCGGCAGGTGTGGATGTGGGGCCGGTGCCCATGGAGCAAGTGAGGTCTCACTAAAGCCGTGAGGGTCCCGTTAGAGCCTAGAAACAGCAAGTGCTAGTAAAGCGACACCAGGCATTTGCATTGCTCCGGGTTCCTCGCACCTGGCCAACACTGAGCGAACCTTGGGTGCAGGCACGGGGCGCTGCTGGGGTGGGGCTTCCCGGGCCCTCTGGTCCGTGTCGGGACCACCGGGCTCTCGCTTTCTCTGTGCACATCTGTGTCCTCGGGCGAGGCTGTTCTGACCAGCTCTTCTGCTCACTTTTCAGTGGGTTGTTTGCTTTTGTGCTTAAGGTGGGTGAGCTCTTCAAGTTTAATCTGAGCAATGAGCCCCGACAGAACCCGAGCTGACTGCGCGAAGGGAATGGGTTGGAACGAACAGGGACGTCTCACGGTGTCTCTCACGTGGGAGATAAAGACACAGGGCGAGCAAATTGGAAAACACAGCAAAGCTCACGACACGGGACGCCATTACGGGGGTGGGACCCGGTGGCAAGAGCAGAGGTGACAGTGGTGACGGCTGCTGACCGCCGGGTGGGCGCGTGCAGATTGAGGCACGCGGGTCATCTGAGGACCCTGCCGCGGCCAGCGTCTCCTGGGAGCGGGCGGGGCTGTGCTCTAGTCTTCTCCACTCGGTGCCGGCGTTGCAGCTGCCGTCACCAGTGGGAAACGTACGAAGCTCGCTTCCATGGCCGCCGTCTGCTCCGTCGCCGGCACAGGGGGAAAGCGGGCTGCGCAGGATGTGGCGGTGTCAGAGAGCACGTGTGCGCCGCACTAGGTGAGCAGTGACGGGCGCAGGCCTCGTGAGCACGCGCGGGCGAGGGCCGGAGTCAGGTGTGCGCCGACCGCGGAATCGGGGTGCCCGCACTGCACCGCTGGGCCCCTCCCGGGCCCCCCCGCCCGTCGCTGCGCCGCGCACTCACCTTTGGCCATCTTGTTGAGGACCATGTCGATCAGGACGTAGGTGCCACTCCTGCCGGCGCCGTCACTGCCAACAGAAGGACAGAGATGAGGACGTGCCCGTCCCCACGGGCCCTGGAGGAGGGGGGCAGACCCCTGAGCCCGCAGCCCGTGGCGAGTGGCTTCTGTGCCCTGGAGAGTCACTTTTCTTCTTCCTTCTTTGACCAAAGATGTGGCAAACTTTGTCAGAAGAAAACGAAACGGGTGTCTGTGTGTCGGTGGGGGGGCACCTGCCTCAACGATGCAGGCCACACTCTGCTGAGGATGCGGACCCACTGGCAGGATTGGGCAGCTGCACCGAGTCGGGGTGCGGGGCTGAGTGAGGGTGCTGGGCAGGTGGGGTGCTGGGCTGAGTGGGAGCGCTGAGTAGAATTGGGGTGCTGGGCAGGTTGGGGTACCCTGTAGAGAGTTGGGGTGCTGGGCCGAGTGGGCATGCAGGGCAGGTGGGGTGCTCTGTGCAGAGTCGGGAGCTGGGCGCCCACGTGCAGGGCTGGCAGGGACACTGGCCAGGTGGTGGCTCGTCCCCCTTTACCAGGGCCCCCCAAGTGGAGACGGCTCCGCTCATGGGCAGTGGCTGCTGTGCCGCCAGACCGGCTGTGAGGCCCGTCGTGTCTCAGGGCAGGGCAAGAATGAGGGCTTCTCTGTGGGGAGCCACACGCCGGGCCCTGAGATGAGGGTGCTGGGCCCAGCGGCTCTGCGGCCCCACGACGCGGCACGGACTGTGGCGAGGAGGCTCCCCAGGACTCCGGCTGGACTGCAACCGGCGCCCTTTCCCCGTGTCACCGTCCCCCGCGGCCCGCCACCCTTTCCCCGAGAGCCCGCGGACCTGAGACTGCTCTGCACGCGCAGGAGGCGTGGGCGATGCTATTCTGCTGTGTGGACGTGTGTGCTCCATCTGTGCCCACAGCACAGCGCCCCTCCCTGCCTGTCACCCCCACGTGCGAGCAACCTCACCGCCAGGCAACACATCGTCCGTCCTGAGCCCTCAGGCTGACTGCACCGTCAGCTGACCTGCAGGACGGCGCTGTCTGTGGGCAGGGGCCCGGCAACCCTCGTCCCTCAGAGGCCAGCAGAGGCACACACACGGGACACACTCACTCATTCCCCCCAGCTCATGCACATTCCCCCCCAGCTCATGCACACACGCAGACACTCGTACACACCCAATGTGCACACTCAGACACACCTGTGCACATGCAGATGTCCTCGTGCACACTCCCCACTCATTCACAGTGCACACTCATGCACGCACATCTGCTCACACACACACTATGCACCCAGCACAGAGACGCAGGCACACTCGCGACACGCATCCACACTCTCATGCACGCGCAAACACACTCGCAACCACACAGACTGATGCAGAGACCACGCTGACACTCGCACACACAGACGGCCTCTGATCTTTGGAGACGGATTTCTGTCCCAGCAGAGGGGACGCCTGGGGGCTCAGGAGACCAAGCGTGGCTCTTAGCCGGCCCCGCAGATGAGGCCTGCGTGGAGCCTTCTCGAGGGACTAAGACCCCGCGCGGTGACCTGCTGACAGCAGACCCGTCCCGGCGCCACCGTGATGGCTCGGGCCCACCCACCACCGCCCGGGGGCTCTCCCGGGCCCAACCTGCTGACAGCGTCGGGCGTGAGGACTGAGGAGCCGTCGGGCAGGGGCCGGGGGCCGGGGGCTGGGGCAGGGGCCAGTTCCGAGTCCCGAGTCCCCGGCCAGCTCGCTCCCACAAGACAGCAGGTGACAGAAAGTGAGTGTGGCTCTGGCTTCCTCAGTCACTCCGCAGTGTCACTGAGCATCCCACGTCCAACCCACAGCACCGGCTTGGAGGTCTTTCTGAGGAGCAGGCTGTCCCCGGCCACCGAGAAGCTGTACTTGCCTGCAGTGGACAATTATCGGACAAGAGCGGCCTCGGTAGCACTTGTTAACTTTTCTGAAACAGAAGAGACATGGGTCGCGGTTACGCCCTTGGCTGGCGGCGCTCCGCCAGCAAGGTCGCCAGCAGCCCAGGCGGCAGGACCACAGCCGTGAGGTCACGGCCACAGCCCGTGTGGACAGAGCACAGACGACACACACGACAAAGGCTCTGCGTCCCTCCGAGCTTCGGGACACAGCTCCGCGTTCATGTCCGGACCACTGCGCCCATCGTTCCAGTTACTTTGACTTTTTTTGTGACATGAGCGTCTAGAGCCTTCGCTGGCCTTTCTGAGTTTTGTGATTCACGCGCACCGCTGCGGACGGCGCCCACGACCCGAACAGGACTCGAAGCAGCCGCAATGGCGCCTTCTGACCTGCCGGTTTGTGGAGGTCTCTAAACTAAGGAGCAAGCCCCCATCCTCCAGAGCAGCCTTTCCACTTTACAACACGGCACGCATTTGCAAAATCCCTCCGTTCTTTCAATCGTAGACCAGAATTCGTGGGAATTAATTAGAAGCCTGCATTTTGCAAGCCAGTTCTACATCCAAACCGCGCCGACTTAAAGTTCAGCGAAGAAGTGCACGTTCACAGGGCAATGAACGCCCCCGGCAGGCATCTCTGAAGAAGGGAAAGGAGGCCTGCCCATCTCGGGGAGGAGACGGCGTGGAGGGCGCACGGCACGTGCCCAGTGTGGGTGGCTCCGGCACCGAAGAGCCACCAGGCGGCCAGCAGGGCGAGCGGTGGCTTTGCTTCAGCTCCCTGAACACCTGGAGGAGGGCAGACTCTCCTCCACTGAGGGGCGGCCTGGGCCCTGGGCGAGGGGGCGTCCCTGCGTGCAGTCAGCCAGCAGCCGCCCGAGGCACCCTAAACGCCGAGAGGGGCCGACGTAGGCCACGTGGCCAGAGTCTGCACCGCCATCGAAACGCTCAGGACATGAGACGGTCAAGGCGATGCTACGGCTGCTCAGACGAGCTGCCCAGGGCGCCCCTGGGCCACGTGGGTCTGCAGGTCCAGCCAGGTCCGCGTCACCCCTGAACCCTGGGCTCTACCCCGGGCTCTGCCACGGGCCCCCCACCTGCAGACGGGAGAGGCGACCCCTGCCACCCCATCCCTGTGACGTGACCGCCTGAGCCCACACAGCCAGCGCCCTGTCTTTCCATGGCCGTCCGTCTGCCCCCGACCAGAACGAACGTGACTTCTGCTGTCTGTGCAGATACCTCCGGGGTTTTTCACACCCGGGTCCACCATCGGTTTCGCGCACTTTTTTCTGAGGGGGGCAAGCATTAAAGAAAGAGACATTTACAAAAAAGGAGAGATCAAGGGAATAGCCTGGCCCCCTTTTCAGGCTGTGCTGGCTTCAGGAAGGCGGGGGCCAGGTGACCGGGGCTGTGTCCACGCACACTGCCTGGCTCCTGAGTGCTGGTGCACCCAACGTCCTTCCTCCACGCGGCGTGGGGCTGCCCGCGGCACCGGAGGACCTGCATAGCCACCGGCCGGCCGCCCACCTGTGTGTGTGGTTACCAGCGTCCGCCAGGGAGCCCGTGCATGCCTGGCGCCACTGGGCGTGAGCTGTTTCCACAGAACATGCGTGTGACCCCACGCGGCGTGAACTGCACAGACACACAAGCAAAGGCCTCCCACTTCCAGGACAGCGGCCTGCCTGGCCCGGGGCCACGGGCTCCGAACCACACCGCGGCTCGCTGATGGCGGGAGCAAGCACCAGGAGGAAGAGAGCGCGGACGGCCAGAACAGAGGAGCACGCGGAAGAGGAACGGTCAGTCCCTCGAGCCAGCACAGGTCCCTGGGGACAGGGGCCGCGTCCTGGCAGCTGGCCCCGATCAGAGGCCACATCCTGGCAGCCGGCCCCGGTCAAAGGCCCCGGTCAGAGGCCGAGTCCCAGTCAGAGGCCCTGGTTAGAGGCCAAGTCCCGGTCAGAGGCAGCGTCCTGGTCAGGGGCCAAGTCCCAGTTAGAGGCTGCGCCCTGGTCAGGGGCCCCGGTCAGAGGTCGCACCCCAGTCAGAGGCCACACCCTGGTCAGAGGCCCCGGTCAGAGGTCGAGCCCCGGTCAGAGGTCGAGCCCCACTCAGTGGCCGTGCCCTGGTCAGAGGTCCTGGTCAGAGGCCACGCCCTGGTCAGGGGCCCCGGTCAGAGGTCACGCGCCGGTCAGAGGCTGCGCCCTGGTCAGAGGCCGAGCCCGGTCAGGGGCCCGGTCAGGAGGGGCCCGCCCGCCTGCAGCGCAGTCACAGTCTCCAATGATCACTTTTGTGACTATGCAACTGGGCTCATATTACTAGCTGCAACATCACAAAAATGACACTGGCCACCGCTCAGTAGCTGGCAAGGGAAGGGCTGTCCACATCCAGTGTGGCGAGGGCGGCGGGGTGATAGACGCTGCCGCAGGCGCTGCGCGGAGCTCCTCCCTTGGCTCGCAGCCGCTTCAGTCAAGTGCACGCAGCTCTGGGCTCCAGGAACGTTCAGTGTCACGCGGTGACCGGTGGCTAGTCCTGCGTCCCTGCCGGTGCGGGCGGACGCAACTCCTTCTACCCACGGGGGTGTGGGCTCCGGGGGGCACCGCGGCCGCGATGTGCAGCTGTCGTCCAGCAGGGCCTGAGGAGCAGCAAGCCTTCTGGGCTTGACAGAGAGCGTCCAGACCGACTGTCCAGCCGACGCGAGGACCGCCTCTCTGGACGCACCGGGCAGCCGGGGGCAGCGCCGCTTTCGACCCTCGTGACACTTTCCAAATGAGTCTGGACTGCGTGCTCCTATCTTCTTGGGCCCAGTCTCCTAAACTGGAGCGAGGGCTTGTGGGGAATCCAGTTTCTCCTCGTGGACCCTGACGGAGGCTGCTGGTGTCTGAGCAGTTCGGTGGGCATGGACGGACTCGCTGCACAGAAGACGGCTCCCGTCAGGTGCCCACTTGCGGCCACGTCCTCTTCGCCGTCACACCGGTTCTGGGGAGGGCCTGCTGAGGACGCGTGCTCGAGGTGAGGCGTAGAGCGTGCATCCTTAAATAAACCTGTCGAGCGCCTCGGGCGGTGTCCAGGGACCGGGTAGGGGGTGCACAGCGGCGGCCTGGAGAGGCGATCAGGACCCCCGCCCTCACGGGTCGGGCGGGAAGACCTCTGGACGCGCTGATGCCTGCGATGCGGTGCAGTCTCGCCTGGAGCCTTTCACACACTATTCCATCAAAAGAGCAACTCGATAAAGAAACTGCATGATAACCTGCAGACTCAGTAACATACCAACTGGAAACACCGAGAGATGAGCCGGAAGTGCCGTCTTCACGAACATACCTGCCTTTCACACCTCCCTGCAGCGATGCAGCCTCGGGGCTGACGGACTGCCAGGTGCAGACCGCTCCACGGTTGTGTCCGGTGCTGGGCCGAGCCGCTGTGCCCTGCTCTCGGGCTCTGGTTTGAGTAGCTGTCTGCTTTCCCTGAGGTTGGTGCAAGAGGGCCTGCCTGCCCAAGGCCGGCGCTGGAACACGGCCACTCTGCCATCCGCTGTGCCTGACCACTGTCCTCCCCACACCTGCCGTGCGGTCAGCCCCACCTGAAGCCTGCTTTCCTGCTCTGCGCCGTCAGAGGAGCCCGAGTCCTCTCAGCTGGCCTGCACGCACACTTGAAGACAAGCCGGCCGCCGGCCGTGATGAACACATGAGCAGGACGGCGTTTCCAACGCTCTGCGCCTGCTGCGCCGAAGTGGCCGCAGCCCCGTGCTAGCTCGACCCAGGCTTTCTCCCGGGGCCGGGGGCCGTTCCAGATCTCAGCCAGCTGGACCAGAGCTGTGTCCAAAGGAAAGAACTGGACTTCGTTCGTCAGCAGCCTGGGAAACATAATCTCCACGACATTCTATCACACGGGGAATCTTATCAGATACAACGACCACTTTTCCAAAATCTGAACGCCCCCCCCGGCCCCAGTCAACTCTAAAACTGGAAGAACCTTGCGATTAAAATACAGAATCACCCCCGCCCCGCAGCCTCCCTGCCCCAATCCCACATACATTTCGAAGCAGAACCACAAGGCCTGGCCCGCGGCCGGGTGGCCTACCTGCGGAACTCCAGCAGGGCGCGGGCAGAGGGCGGCACGCCGCGGTCGCACCAGCTCAGGAAGTGGAACTGGGTCACGGTGCGCGTCTGGTTGGCCTGCAGGTTCTTCAGGTAGAAGCTTCTCACCAGGAAATCCTCGCACCATATGTGCTCAGAGACCAGGTGGACCTGGGGGAGAGGCCGGCGTGGGCACCGCAGCCGAGCAGCCCGCGGGCGGGGAGAGGCGGCGCCGGGGCCGCAGGCGCACCCCTGCCACCGTCTCTGTGTCAGTGCTCCTCGCCGGAGACCTGGGGCTTCCGAAAGCTCATGGGCAGAAGGGCTGACTCGTTACCAAATGTGGGACAACTCACAGCTGGTATTTCTCAGCCACGTACTCTATTGAGAAAACTCTCTGGGGAAAACGACCCCTGAAACGACTCCAGCAGAGCCGGTGCCTGGGCGTACGGGGCCCTGAGCTCAGCTCACATGACGGGGCCCAGCCAGGTGCCAGCCCTTTGAGGGACCCGCAGCAGTGACCCAGGCTGTCCTACTGGGCGTGCCTGCTGGGGGCTGTGGCCATCTGACTAATTTCAGTGCTAGAAAGGGTGGCTTCCTGCACTAAGTTCCAGGCCCAGGTGTGCCTAGTTCATTCTCCGGGGGCGGCTCCTCAGTAAAGGGGCCGAGGGCAGGGCCCGCTATTCCCGACCCGCTGGACAGGGGTCACCGCTCTGGCCCTTTTGGCCCCGTCCGACGCAGACGCATGTAAATCTGAGCCACGCATGCGCGCCGGTTCCCGGCGCCTCAGCAGAGCTGCCCTGGGGCCTGGCCTTTGTGTGAGTCCCCCGGAGGGCCGCCTGGCGCCCGGGCAGGCGGGGCAGCTGGCGGACCAGTACCTCGTAGACATGGTGGAGGGCGGACCCCGCGTCTGGCCAGTAGTGGTAGCACTGGTGGACGCCGTTTTCGGACAGGGGCGTCAGCATGACGATCACCACGCAGCCGCTCTCCCACACCATCTGCGGAGCAGAGACGCGTCAGCCTGACAGCACTGCGCTCCCCGCCTGCCCCACAGCCTTGGCGGCTGCCTCTGCTCTGGACCCCCATGCAGGACGTCCTGTGCGCCCAGGTCGGTGGGCGGCCTGGGTCTGGAAAGGACCGCCGAGAACCAGCACTGCCCTGCCCGACGCTGCCAAACGCCCGTGTCCGGAGGCCACCGGCATTGCTGGCGTCACTCTCTGGTGTGACTGGAGAGACGCCCTGCGCTGTGACCCGCTGTCCCAGCAGAAGTGGGCTCTGGAGGACGGCACCCGGCGTGCGTCTCAGCGGCAGCACCCGCCGCTGGTTTCAGTAACTTCTACCAGGATGAAGACAGATGCTCCAATTCAAACAGACCCCAAAGCAATTTAATGAGGCCGTGATGGCACTAAACCCGCCCATGACACAGCTGGTGACACACGTTCCATGGAGGGACGGCGGGCACAGCCTCCAGCCCAGCGCCCCCAACCGCGGCCGCCCGAGCGCCGGTGTGTGTGCGCAGTCACCAAAGACCACTCGCTGCAGCCAGTCCCTCTGGCGGCCTGCGTGGCTCTGCAGACTTTCATTCGCATTTTAAATCAGAGCAGAGAGTCTGCTTTTCCTGCAGGGGTGACATTAACTTCATGGGAACGTTCACAAGCAAGCGAATTTAGATGCGAATTGAGCATCCAAGAGAGCTGCTATGTCTTTCAAATCTGGACACAGCAATCCAATTACGTCCTGGTTATTTAAAAGCCACACTCATAAAACGCTGCCTGTTCGGAGCTCGTGGTGTTAAAGCCCCCTCTGAAGTGTATTTTAAAAATTGATGCGCACGCCTCTTTTAACGTTGATTTACATTCCCACATGATATACGTCGTCACTGAGCTCACGCCTCCTCGCTGCGGATCATTTATGTTGGCTTTAACGGGACCTGCTGAAATATTCATGGAAAGACCACAAATAAACATGAATGATTGGCAAACCCAGGCAGCTTCCTTTTCCTCAGTGCGAATCCCGGCGCGAGGCTCGGCGCAGGTGCAGGGTCCCCCGTGAGCGCTGGCTCTCCGGCCGCCCCGCCTCCGGCACAGCGCGTTTAATACCGAGAAGGCCGTGCAGCTCGCGGCCGCGTCACGAAATGAGCAACGCGGACTTCATGGCTTTATGAGCAATAAAAACACAATGATCTGGGCTGTAAACTAGTCATCTGGGCTCCGCGTGTGCCGCCGAGTGTGGCGTTAGGAAGCCCCTCGTTTCACAGGCGCTTCCGGCGGGCGTCCCCGGCCCCGCGGCACTTCCTCCCAGAGCCGCTGGCTCTGACGACTGGGTTCCGATTACACCCAAGTGAAACGTCATGCAAACAAGCAATCCCAAAGGCACTCCTGGGGACAGTATTTCCTTCTAGGTCACGGCGTGGAAGAGCAGAGGGGAGTTCCCTGACTCCCACACGGGCACCTGGCCGGCCCGCAGCAGCGGGGCAGCAGCGCGGCGCCCGCCCTTGGCCACCTTCTGCGCCAGCCTGACGGCGGATGTGGTCTGGGCGGGAGAGAGGAGACCCCGGGCGGCGAGGGCTCCCTTTCCCAACGGGGGCCCAGCACCAGAAAGGCGCTATGAGCGAGGGTCCCGCCTCAGGAGGGGCTCCAGGGTCCCTCCCTGGTCTGGGCCGCTCGCCGAACAGGAGCTCGCTGGGTCAAGAGCCGATGGTGCGCCTGCAGCTGGCCTCTCACTCTTGGTCTGCTGAGGTCCTGCATACGAGTGCCTTCCTGTGCCGGGCGGCAGGCTGAGCCTGGGGACAGTGCCCTCGGCCACATCCCAGGTGCACAGTCCTGGGGCAGCAAGGCCAGTGGGGGCTTGGGGACAGGCTCCCTCTGCTCAGGTCTCCCAAGCGCCCCAGCCCGCTCCCTGAGCCGACGCCCTGGCCCCTCTCAGGCGGCTCCCAGCTGCAGTGACAGGTGGCAGCTCTTGGTCCTTGGCTGTCCCAACACAGCAGTGTCCCTGCTGCCCACCGAGCCATGGCACGAGGCACATGGTGACAGCCTGGCACAGACAGGTGCTTCTGGTTGTCCAGTGGTCAGCGGGAGAGTGAGTGCAGAATGGCAGGCATGGCACTCGTGCTGCCATCTGGCTCCACGAGACATTTGCTGGCTGCCGACAGCAGCGTGGGCCCTGCTGGGGCTAAGCCCAGTCCCTTCGACTGACCGTGGCCTGACCTGGGAGTGGGGTCCTGCAGGTGCCATCAAGTTGCAAAGCCGAGGCCGCAGTCGATGAGGTGGGCCCCCACCCGACACGCTGGTGTCTTTGAAGGGGGGCAGCAGAGGAGACAGGGACGTGGGTGCCACAATGGAGGCAGAGGCTGGGTGATGTGGCCACCAGCCAGGAGCTCCCGGCCGCCAGAGGGAGTATGCGCTGGCTGCACGCCGGCTTGGACATCCGGCCTCCAGACCTGGGGGAGGGTGCCCATGACGTGCGGAGGGCGCGGGCCGCGAACCACACAGGTGGAAGGCGCCTGCGTGAAGGCGCGGGCAGGGAGGGCGCGGACCCTTGCCAGCCTGCTGGGGGTGACAGCCAGACGTGCCCACGTCCAGCACATCCAGTGACGGCCTGCTCGGCCCTGCCCACTGCAGCTCCCACAGGTCACACGTCCACGCCTGGCACCTGGTGACTCACAACATGATGTGTCCCTGAAACCATGTTTTTGCAAGAGTCTGAGTACTGGTGTAGAAGGGCGAGCTGGAGTGGCCACCAGGGGCTGGGCGGGGCGCGGCGAGGACACTGAGGGGGCACTGCAGGCAGCTGAGCCACAGGCCTCCGCGGTCAGCGTGGTCCAGCAGCCGGGGTGCTGACCTGAGGCTGCAGGGTCGGGGGCAGCGCCGGGAAGTGCTGGCGGCCTCGGTGCCGGGCAGTGGTGCCCTTGGACCCGTGAAGGGTGGCCCTGCCCTCCGTGTGCAGTGGCAGGTGCGTCATTCAGGTGCCTTAGACATGGTGACAGGTGACCAGCTCATGCAGCAACGCTGGTGGCGCCCCACGAGGCAGGTGGCATCGGGGCCGCGGGGCCTGAGTCCCGACCCCCGCTGGGGCTCTTGCCCTGCAGAGTCGCAGTCCAGGTCAAAAAAAGGCCCAGATTCAGAAATCGCAGCCCTCCCCTCGCCAAGGGCAAGATCTTCCTTCTGCACAGCTCTGCCGGCCGGGCCTCTGTGCGGTGTGCGGCTGGTGTCAGGGCAGGGTCACACGGCCGGACGCAGCCTCACACGCTGACCCGCTTTAGACCCGGGCTGGGGGACCCATGTCGGCCTGGCGTCCGTCCATCTCCTGGGCCCCGTGGAAGCCCCGGGCCTGCGTCCCTGCCCCGATTCAGTGCCCACCATCTCCTGGGGACAGGCTCCTCTCAAGGTGAGGACATGCCTTTGATGTGGTGAATCAGGGCTGTGGCGGGGAAGGAAAGAAGAAAAAGGTGACGGACTAGGGAAGCACCATGATGGGGTGACAGCTGGGTCGTCCTCAGCGTGGCTGTGACGTCGGCTGCAGAGAGAGCCCGACGCCCTCCTGGCAGGACGCAGGATGAAAGCCCAGAGCGACCCGCTGACATGCAGCCTGTGGTTAGGCACAGCCCCACCGCCTGTCTTTACACTTGGGTCCTGCTCTGGGGACAGTGTGGGCCGGGCGCCGAGCTGGGCTGGGCAGTCAGGGAGTCACCCAGCGGTGCTGACGTGGGGACACTGACCAGAAGACTCTAGATGGCCGTGTCTGCACTCGCCCTCGAGTGCGGGTGCCCGACGTTGCCGGCTGCAGACTCGCAAGTCTCCGTCCCGAGGCAAGTGTCGTTCTGACTCTGAGGGGACAGCTTGTCCTGTTCGGCAGCGCCGTCGGGTGCTCGGGGGCTGGTCCCGCAGGTCATAGGAACGGCCTCTTGTGCATGCGCCCCCAGGGCCCTGGCACTGCCTCTGCGGCCAGCCCTGCACGAGGCCTGTCTGACAGAATCGGGTCCCAGGGCGCCTGCAGCAGCGCGGCCCAAGCGGGGAATGGAGCTCCTCGGCCCTGCAACATCCGAGCGCGGACGCTCCGAGCGGCTGCCCTTCTCCAGAGGCACCTGCTGGGGCAGCCCCTTGGCGAAGCCGCCGCTGGCCTCCCGCACGCGCCTCTCCCTCGGGGACAGCGCCTCACCTCGGGTCTTCACAAGTCGCAGCCGGGACCTGGCGGTTCCCCGGGAAAGCGGTGGCGTGGAGGGCGGCTGTCTCGAAGATTTAGACAACTGGCCAGCAGGGCCCACGGGAACCGTCCCAGCACAGGCAGGAGTCCCGGTCTGCAGAGCCGCCTGCCCCAGGGAAGGGGGACGGAGCCCGCGTCGAGGGCGTCGAGATCACACGGGGCGCGTCATCGCTGCGGGGCCCTCGGTTCCCAGGCCCCAGGCGCACGGTGCTATCCAGACTGTGGGTTGGGGCGCCTCCTCCGGGACGGGCACCCCATTCTGAGGGCCACCAGGGCCTCCGGGACAGCATGGTAAACGCGCTGAGCTGTGACCCATCATCGTGCAGGTCTCTATTTTTCTCTAGTGTCAGTTAGAGAGGTTTTCTTTCCGTGTCAGGACCGCGGGCTCCTGGCTGTCAGACCGGCACTCTGCCGTCACAATGCGGCTGGGCTGGCGCACGGAAGAGTGGACCTGGGCATGAGCCCCTAAGCCCCCCGGGTGCAGGATACTGGATCCAAACGCGTGACCCTGACTGGGGCCTGGTCCACAGCAAGCGGTCAGCGGACACCAGTGTCTGCGTGCCCCGGGCGCTGGGGTGTCAGGACAGGCTCCGCTGGGTGAGGGCCGTGCAGAGCCGGCCTCCATGTGACCCCAGCAGACCCTGTGCCCTGTGCCCGCACAGCTGTGCCGGCCGGCCCTCGGACCAGCAGAGGCGGGTGTGGGCGCCCACGCCGGCGGCAAGTCTGTGTCCAGGGAACGTGGGCTCTGTGGGCGGCAGGGACTGGCCTACCTTGCCGTGGGTGTTCTATGACCAGACTTCTCCCCAGGGGACATGCCAGATGCAGCCCGCACACGGCCCCTCTGACCCCGGATGGCGCGGCTCCCATCTGCGCTGGCCGACTCTCCGGGCACCCGCGTCAGCTCCGGGGACGTGGGCATGCCGACGGCTGGGGCGTGGCCACGGCCGAGTGACGGCAAGCAGGAGCGTGTGCCCCATGCCACCCTCGAGCTCTCGCTGCTCACGGAGGAGAGAAGGGTGAAGGAAGCCCGCCGGCCCGGTCATGCCGGTAGCAGAGGCCACAGGCTCTAAATGGACAGACAATGAGCCCGAGCGCCAGCCACGTTTTCGTCATGAGATCACAGCGGTGACACCCGCTAGCGTAAAATATAACTTAAACTTTCATCCGTTTCATTTCTTTACATTCGTAAAGGATCACTGAGACGTGGCCAAAAGGGGCTTAAAGAATTAGATCCTCAAAGGGAATTTTTCATGCTCGTGCTTTGAAGAAAAAAGATGGATAAAAGGCCTCCTGCAGCAAGTCCTGACAAGCGACACTGGATGAACGCTCACCGTACACAGGAGTGGCTGCAGGAACGCAATCCAAGGCGCTGTCCCATTAGTTACCGTCTCGTGTTCAGAATAAAAGGTGAATCACAAGAGGCTCACCTGCCAGAAGTCGGCGGCGGTGCCGGGCAGCGGCCCTTGGGTGGCGATGTAGGCGGGACTCCTGGGGTCATGGTCCATCTGTGGAGACAGAGAGCGCCCGGGGACTCAGGTCAGCGGGCACAGGGGACACAGCCTCGTGCAGACAAAGGTGCAGGTGGCGGGGAGCCGGGTGGAGCTGGCCGGCGGGCTGACTTCACACCTGGCGTCTAGAGCAGGGGCCAGTGGGGAGCGGCCAAACCCACCACGAGCGGCTGGGCCCTGCCGCGGGAGATCGCCAGGCTGCACGTGCCTGGGGTTCCGACTATGGGGTCCGGGCGTCTGTGGGTGGCTGGCGGGGGCTGGGAGGGTGCGAGGCGCCGCTCACTGGTCCTGATGCTCCGTGAGAGACGGAGCGTCTGGCCCATGTCTTCCTGGGAAGGGGCCTGGGGGTTCATTTCTGCTCCCCCTGAAGGGCCCCGTATCTCTGGGAGGCGGGCATTCTGACGGCTGGCGTTGACAGGCGCCCTGTCCTTCTGTAGGCCAGAGAGGGAGGACCGAGGCCGGGCTGGCTGGTCTGTCCCATGCGACCTGAGTTAGGGCGTCTGTGTGAAGCCTGAGCAACGGACAGAGAGGAGGAGTGGCGGGTTGGGCTGTCACGTCTGAGGTCGCCCGGTGCCGCACGGGCCAATGAGGGTCGGCTCCTCCTGCGTCGTCCCTGCAGCGTTATCAGATGTCCCCCAGAACAGCACCAGACGGCTCTCCTGGGTGCCCACTTTCGGCACCAGGGTTTGCTCAGAGAAAGTGGAGGGCCCACTTTCCACGGGGACCACCTCTGGGGACACGGAGCTGAGCTGTGCTCTCAGGACCCAGCACGTGGGCCCAGGGGCTTCAGTGAAGCCGTGTCCTGCCTGTCATCATGGACATGGTGCAAGGGCACCAGGGCGGGGGACACTGAGGGGCATAGAGGACAAGCTACCCCAACAGGGTGCGTGGTCCTGGGTCAGCGGCCAGTCTCAGGACGGTGGCCCGTTCCCCCCGCGCTGTCGGCAATGCGCCCTGGGTGTGCAGCTCTCGGGCACAGGGGCCTGGTGCCCAGGACGGTGTCTGCAGTGTCAGGGGGCGCCGTCTCTGGAGTGTGAGAGTCAGAGTGCACCTTCTCTGATGGTCACAGTGTGTCTTCTCTGCACGGTCAGGGTGCCAGGGCAGGGCCGCGGGGAGCCAGCATGTTGTGATGCCAGGGTGCTGTGTGGCTCTGCTGCCTCCGCACCTGGTTTCCGTCCTTCGCGCCTTCTGTTCACTCAGAAGAGATGGCCGCTCGACGGGGGCAGGGCCCCTGACCTCCCCAGGCCTCGGTCCAGCAACTGCGAAGTGTGGGCGGCAGGGCCTGCGGGGCCCCTGGTTCCCTGCGGGCACACGTGCAGACGCCTCTGGGCCTGCATGTGTGCAGGAGCATGTGAGCGCCTGTGCCCCACGTGGACGTGTGTATCCACATGTGTGCATGTGTGTATTTATGTGTCCTGTGTGCGGGGCGTGCCCGGAGGCCCCGGGGACACTGGCTCACTCATCTGCTGCGCCTGCTGCCGGGCTGCTGGAAGGACGTGTCCCCATGGGCCGTCCGGGCAGCTGTGCTTCTGTGCCAGCCGAGCTGAGCGCGTGTGATTATCATTTTCCCCCAAGGTCTTCAGTGACACGCCCCGTCTGGACCACCGAGCGTGACTCAGTTGAGTGACCTGGTCAGTGAGGGCTGCGGGGCACCAGAACTAAGAACAACTCAGCGTACTTGTTCTCTCTGTTTGTCCCGGAGAAAGGCGGCCACTTGCCTGCTGAGCTGGCTGCACGCGGGCTGACCCTCACGAGGACGCAGGGTGAGCGCCGCAGCAGGAGGTGCGGCAGGCCTGCCCTGCAGGGGGCGGGACGAGGTGACCTCCCTGGCTCCGTGAGGGCTCCGTCGGGGGTGCCGCCTCCCGAGTCCCCAAGCTACCCAGATGGTGGGTGTCACCCCCTGCCCTGTCCATCTGGCCTCTGACACTCGAAGCAGAAGGCACAGGATGCTTCCCTAAACACTGTCCAGGCCAAGCCGCAGTTTCCGAGTCACTCTCCAGACGCCAGGTCTGCCCGTGGGAATGCAGCGTGGACTGCGCTTAGATGGCAGCGGAGGGGGCTGGCTTTCGGTCTCAGATCACTATCACCTTCAATCCTGATGGGATCGAATCACTCTGGAACGTAAGTCAAAATCGTACGCACAGATGTGCGTTTGTAGAGCTGTCCCGAGAAGCGAGGATCACATCTGCCAACTTTTCATGATGCTCTGCGTCTGCACAGAGTGGGTTTTCAGGGTCACCGTGCACCCCACCCGCTGAGAGGCCCCTGCAGGGAACCCTGAAGCGACGTGTGCTCCCTAACAGACAGCAAACGAGGTGCCCCTGTTCTCGGGGGGGGGACGGCTTGTCTGGTACGAAGTCTGTGCTGGGTGTGGCCACTGGCCAGGCCTCCCTGGCCACGCGGCCGAGAACAGCGGGCAGCCTCAGGGCCCTCCGCCCGCTGGCCGGACCTGGCTCCCCAGACCTCTGGTCTAAAAGCATGGACGGCGCACTATTCCTGCCGGGTGCGCTCCCGAGGTGGCGGGCACCACGCACAGCCGACAAGTGTGGTCATCACCCCTTTGCTCGACACGGCGGGGCCCCCGGCTGTGACTGGAAGCCTGCAACCCTGTCCAGCGAGGCCTGGGCAGAGGTTCTGGATTTACTAACAGAAGAGGTTGGGGTGCAGGGAAGTGCATGCAGGGCCCTGGGGCCCCCGCTGTGAGTGCGTGTGCACGCGCGCGTATGCGTGTGGCAGTGTGAGTCCACGCGTATCGTGCGTGCCCTTTGTGGGCGCATGGAAACTGCCCAGAGTGTTCTGAGATGCTGTCATGTCTGCACAGGCCCTGTTGTCCACACTGAGACTTGGCTGGTCTGAGGGAGCTCGGGCGTCTGGATGCTGGGTTGTAGAGGGGGGACTGCACCACAGACGCCAGACCTGCTGGGTCGTGTCCCAGCCACAAGCTGCGGCCCAGGGGGAGCAGCAGGAAGGGCGCTCAGCCCGGCACCTGCGCCTCCCACGGTGCGGTCGGTCCATCCTACAGCGAGATGCTGGCCCGGGGCTTCCTCCCCCTGGGAAGTGCCGTAGTTCTCCAGAGAGGCGGCACGAGCCAGCTCCACCAACAGTTTAGAGGGCTGCTTTTCTCTGCAACCACTCTGTGCCTCCTCTTTTGGGTACAGGCCATTCTCATTGGTGTGAGATCGCAGTGTGGCTTGTATCTGCATTTCTCTGATGGTGAGTGATGTAGAGCATTTCGTGTGTCTGCAGGCCTTGTGTGTCTTCTCCAGAAAGGTGTCTACTCTTCTCTTCTGCCCATTTTCTGGGTGGGTCACATCTGCTTTTAGTTGTCGAAGTGCACTCCTTCTTTTAGAGATTAAGCACTTGTCTGAAATACTGTGCTCCCAGTCAGGATGGGTTGTCTTTTTGTTTAGTGAGGGTTTCCTTCCCCAGACAGGAACACGTCAGACTGACGCCGTCCCAAGGGCTTAACTGACTTTAATTTCTGTGGTCAAAGGTGTCACTTCTCCAAAAACAGTTCAGAAATTATGACACGAGGGGACTTTCCTCTATGTATCTTATTGTCTCATGTCTCACATTCGGTTGTTTGATCCACTTTGAGTTAGATTTTACGTAGCACGAGAGTAATCTAATAGCCAGTGTTTCTGTGGGCGCTGTCCAAATTTTCAGCACTATTTTCTGATGGACTCTCCTTCCTCTGTGGATGCTCCTGGCTCCTTTGTCGTGAATTAACAGTGCACAGGGGTTCGGCCTTATTTCTGAGCTCTCAACTTTACTCCATTGGTCTTTTCTTGGATTTAGTTTCAATACTATGATTTTTGACAACAACTGCTCTGGAGTTTGGAGGCATGATTCTTGCAGTTCTTTTTTCTGAGGACAGCTTTGGCGAACTGAAGTTTTTCGTGGTTTCGAATGAAGTTCCATATTGTTCAATTTCCTTGAGAAATGTTCCTGGGATTTTGATAAGAATTAAGATAGCTGTATACTGACGTGATGAAGATGGTCGTTTTAACTGTGTTTATTCTTCCAATCCATGATAATTGACAGTTCTTCTGTTTCTTTGTGTTTTCTTACCTTTATTTTAGCAACGTCTTACAGCTTTCCCCTCCTTTGTTAAATTTGTGCCCAGGCAGTTTATTACATTTTTTAACTATTGTGACTCCTTTCTTGAATTTTCTTTTTAGTTTATTGTTACATAAAGATATGCAATTTACTTTTTTTAGAGAGGGAGAAAGGGCAGAAGGAAGAGGGATAGAAAGAAGCAATTCTAGTTAATTTTAGGTTTTGTCCCCAGCTAGTCATCAGGCTTAACATGGTCCACAGCCCAGCAGTCTCAGACACCTTAGCCACAAAGCTACACCCCAAATGCTTTGATTTAAAAAAGAATTAGAATTTCTATTGCAGTTAACTTTTATTCTGTGCATCAAAAATAAATTCATAAGTATAGTTTTCCCATATGGACAGTCTCCCCATTCCTCAGACATATGTCAACATGCCCTGCCCTCCACAAAATCAGTATGTGTTCTTCACCTCTGTCCAGTGGGCTCCGCCACCATTTACCCCCAACAACCCCGAGCCCTGTCCCACTCCCTGCTGGTGGCCTCGGTTCTGCTGCCAGTGTCCAAGGGTTGGTTTTGTTTCATCTGTTCCTGTGTCTATTCACGTTCCACTTGTGAGTGAGGTCATCTGGTGTTTTTGTTCTTTTAATTTATTTCACTTAGCAGCATCCCCTTTAGTTCCATCTATGTCGATTTAAATGACAGGGTTTCATCTCTTCTAAGGGCTGTGTAGTATCCACTGTATATATTTACCACATCTTTATCCATTCATCTGATGTTGGGCACTTAGTTTCCAGTTCTTAGCTGCTGTCAACGGGGCTGCAGTAAACACTGGGGTACATAAATCTCTGCAAATGAGTGTTTTTGTATCTTTTGGGTAAACACCCAGAAGTGGGATGGCGGGATCCTATGGGGTTTCCATCTTCACCTTTTTGAGGAATCCACACTGTTCTCCATGGGGGTTGCACCAATTTGCACTCCCACCCACAGTGTAAAATGTTCCCTTTTCTCTACATCCTCACCAGCATTTGTTGTTTCTGGACTTGTGGAGAATAGCCAGTCTCTCAGGTATAAGGTGAGGTCTCGTTGTTGTTGTTTTGATCTCCATTTCCCTGATGGCCAATGACAGGAACATCTTTTCATGTGCCTGTTGACACAGTGTCTCACCAATTCCCTTTTCCATTGTTTGATTGGATTACTTGTTTTTCTGTTACTGAGTTTTATGAGTTCTTTGTATATTTTAGATATTAAATCCTTGTCAGAAATATGACATGCAAATATCTTCTTGCAGTTTGTAGATTGTCTTTGTGTTTGGGTGATGTTTTCTTTCACTGTGAAGAAGCTTTTTCATTTGATGCAGTCCCAGTTGTTTATTTTTGTTTCCCTTCATGCTGGAGTTGAGTCTCCAAAGGCTCCCTAAGGCTGATGTCATAGAATGACTCCTCTATGTTGCCTTCCAAGAATTTTATGGTTTCCAGTCTTATGTCCAAGTCTCCAGTCCATTTTGAGTTCATTTTTGTGAATGGTGTCAGAGAGTGATCTGGTTGCATGTGACTGTCCAGTTATCCCAACACCATTTATTGAAA
Organism: Solenodon paradoxus; assembly: GCA_004363575.1. NCBI lineage: Eukaryota > Metazoa > Chordata > Mammalia > Eulipotyphla > Solenodontidae > Solenodon > Solenodon paradoxus. The sequence goes on along the minus strand of RJWH01004227.1, from coordinate 54,565 downwards.
GGACTTTCCTTTTTCCATTATATGTTTTTGGCTCCTTTGTTGTAGATTAACTGACTGTATGTGAGTAGGTCAGTTTTTGGGGATTCAGTTCTATTCCACTGGTCTGTGCCTCTGTTATTCCAGTATCATACTGTTTTGATCAATACCACCTTGTGGTACAGCTGGCTGTGAGTTTGTTGTATATGCCCTTTATCACACTGAGGTATGTAACTTCAGTCCCCATTTCATGCAGGGTTTTTTTTTTTTTAATCATAAATGGGTGATGAATCTTTTCAAAAGCTTTAAATGCATCTACTGATATGATCATGTGTTTTTTCTCTTGGCTCTAGCTGATAGGATGTATGACATTAATGGATTTACATATGTTGAACCACTCCTGCATACCTGGGATCAAATCCACTTGGTCCTGATGGATGATCCTTTTTGATGCATTGTTGCATTTGGTTTTCCAATATTTTTTGAGAATTTTTGCATTCATGTTCATTAGAGATTTTGGTCTGTAATTTTCTTTCTTGGTGACATCTCTATCACCTTTTGGTATTAGTGTGATGTTAGCCTCACAGAAAGTATTTTGGAGTGTTCCCTGTTGTTTAATATTTTGGAAGAATTTGAAAATAATAGGTGTTAATTCTCTGAAGGTTTGGTAAAACTCATTAGAAAAGCCATCTGGGCCTGAGCTTTTATTTTTAGGGAGACCTTTGATTATCTCAGTTTCTTTGCTTGTGATTGTTCCGTTCAGGTTTTGCAATTCTGAGGTTCAATCTTGGTGGACTGTATTTTTCTAGAAAGCTTGCTCATGTTATCAAGGTTGTTTACTGTGTTGGCACAGAACTGTTCACAGTAGTCCCTTAGGACGTCTTGTGTTTCTGTGGTGTCTGTTGTAACTTCCCCCTTTTCACATCTGAATCTAGTCATGAGATTTTTCTTTTTTTCTTTGTGAGTCTAGCCAATAGTTTGTCTATTTTGTTCATTTTTCCAAAGAACCAGTTTTTGGTTTCACTGATCTTCTGAACTGTCTTTTTGCTTTCTATTTATTTCTGCTTGAATTTTGATTTTTTCCTTTCTTCTACTGATCTTTGGCTTTAATTATTTCTCTGTTTTAAATGTAGAGTTAGGTAGTTTATTTGCAGTTTTTCTTGTTTCTTGAGGTAGGCTTGGATTGCAATGAATTTTTCTCTTAGCACTGCTTTGGCTGCATCCCATATTCTGTTAGCTTGTGTCCTCATTCTCATTTGTCTCTAAGTATTTTTTAAGTTTCTCTTTGATTTCCTCTTTTACCAAGTCATTCAGAAGCATATTGTTTAGTCTCCAATTAACTTGGGGTCTTCCAGCTTTCTTTTAGAGGTTTATTTCTAGTTTTAAGCCGCTGTAGTCAGAGAAGATGCTTAGTATGATTTCAGTCTTTGTAAGTTTGTTGAGACATATTCGGTGTCCTAACATGATGTATCCTTGAGAATGTTCCATGTGCACTTGAGAAGAAAGTGAAATCTGTAGTTGTTGGATGAAGTGTTTGGTATATGTTTATTAGATGTAAGTGTTCCAGATGGTCATTTAAAGCTGCAGTTTCCCCAATAATAATCTGCCTAGTCGATCTGTCTGTTGTGAGTGCTGAAGTCTCCTACTATTATTGGATTGCTGTCTCTCATCAGTTCTAATAATACTTGCTTAATACATCTCGATGCTCCTTCATTTGGTGCATATATGTTAAGAAGCATTATGTCTTCTAGCTAGATTGATCCCTTAATTATTATATAATGCCCTCTCTGACTTTTGTCATGCTTTCTAGCTGGAAGCCTGTTTTATCCGATAGAAGTAAGGCTGCTTACGCAACTTTGCGGCTGCCATTTGACTGGAGGATTGTCTTCCAGCCACTGGCTTTGAGTAGAGCGCCATGACTGCCTGCACCAGATTGGGCGGGCCCCACAGCCAGCCTTCCTCACCCCGCTTTGCACCCCACTCCTGGTTACATGCCATCCACCTGTCAGAAGGGCTGCCTGACAGGTGCCTTCATTCTTCCGATCTGCGGTCACATGACTTTCTGTGAAAAGTCGCCTGGGTCGTCATGTGAACAGCCTGGCTGGGTGTCCCTGTGAGTGACTGGGAAGAGGGATGCATAGGGTCAGCCTTGCTGGGCAGCTGGGAGGAACTACCTGGAAGCCAGAGGGTCCCAGGGGAGCATTCTGGGGCGGAGGGATCGGCCCCATCACGGTGGCTTTGAGGAGGACAGCATCCTTCTTTCCCGGGATGGCCCGCCTCCACTGGGAAACCCACAGGAAACGCATCCACAACTTCAAATTTGTCTCAGGGTCGCGGGTCATGAACAAAGTGGCTGTGTGTCCTGTGTCTCCTGAATAAGGATGTGGGTCATCTACGAACCTTCCCGACACGCGCGGGGTCTAATCACTGAGCTCGCGGCCACCAAGGGGCCAGAGGCCGCGCTCATGCTGGGCGGGCGGGCGCGGGCACTTACTATGGGGCTGGCGTTGATGTAGTCCGAGTTACCGCTGCTGTTCTCCGGCTTGAGCAGGATCCGGGAGTGGTCGTCTGCAACAGAGAAGAGCAGAGTCAGCCCTGCGGGTGCTGGTGAGCTTGCTCCCAGCCGGGAGGCGCCCTCCTGCACCCCTCCCCGACCGGGGTCCTGCAGCAGAAGACGGCTGGCACGTCATTGTGTATGCAGTCAGGACCCAGGGCAGGGCTCCTCGGATGGTTTTCAACCGGTTTGCCTTTAATTAATACACAGGCTCAGCTACGCAGAGTAAACATGAACTTAGGTCTAGGCCACCACTTCCTATGCAAAGGTTATTTTAGAAGTTTGCAGGATAACAGCAATTTAGTTCCAAAACAGATAAAGGACAAGAAAGGGACATGAAATCAGCCCTGACAGCAAAAGCCTGGTTGACTAGGGCTTGCTGGCCTGCTGACACCAGCGGCCGTCAGAGAGCACGTGCTCATCACGTGCTCGGGCGCGGGGCGGGGCCGGCAGCTGCCAGAGATCAGGTGCTCAGGCGCGGGGCGGGGCCGGCAGCTGCCAGAGATCAGGTGCTCAGGCGCGGGGCGGGGCCGGCAGCTGCCAGAGATCAGGTGCTCAGGCGTGGGGCGGGGCCAGCAGCTGTCAGAGATCAGGTGCTCAGGCGCAGGGCCGGGCGGCAGCTGCTCCGCATACTGAGCACCCGGCGTGGCGGCGCCTCCCCATGTGCTGGCGCTTCCTTGCTGCTCCGCTAAGCGCGGGAGCCCGTGTGACACAGACCCCGCTCTCTGGTCTGCTCTGACGCAGGCCCTTCGGTTTGGCGGACCGTGGGCATTTCATCCCTGTCCCCGCATCCCCTTCTGTAGCCTGGTCACCGGAGGACGCTCGGGCCACGAGACCGCGCAGCTGGGTGTCCGAGTGACGGAATTCCTAAGGGGGTGCCGGGACTTGCAGTCGGGGGCCCACGCTGACGGCTGGTTCGGCGTGCAGAGCACACGTCCCTGGCGAGTGCGCCGGCTCTGCGCCGTCGGCCGTCTGAGCTGCGTGCTCTGAGGCTGGACCAGCCACACGCCCCGAGGGCGCAGTGGCTGCTGCAGGCAGTGGAAGCCGGGGCAGCGCCAAATCGGTCGCTGTCGACATCCTCACACCTACACACAGTCCCCTAAGGGGCTGGGGGCGGCACCTCGGACGGACGAACTCTCCCCCACCGGCCCCTCGAGGACGTGAGTCCGGACGGGGCTTCCGAAGAGGCGCCTTCTCCGCCCTCTCGATTCATTTCTCCGCGATGTGCTGTAAGACGCGCAGCGAACTGCTCCTGCCAGTGGGCCGTCTTGAACCGCAGAAGCGCCCGGGCTCGTCCTGGAAGGGGGTCGTTCCGAGGCATTTGGGTCCCACAGGCCTGGGTGAATCTCTGAGCTCTTTTGGGGCTCGCTTTCTCTGTTCATCATTTTAAAGCGACGTGGTAGCTGATGAGGAATTGTGTCTGGTTCTGCAGACATCCACCCTATTCCTGTCACGCGGGCCACAGGGCGTGCAGTTCATACCCGGTCAACCGCAAGTCAGAGGGGAGGCCAGACGGGCTCAGCAGCAACAGACTCCCGCACCCCGCTTGGCTGATGGCAGCACCCCTCTTGTTCCAGTTACGCACATGTCCCTCGGGAATGGACACAGCACAGAGCAAGACCCTGACCAACCAGGCCTATGTCCCAGCGTGGGCCTGCTGCTCCTCCCGCTCTAGCTGAGCCCTGAGCCAGGAAGTGGGCGTCTTCCCGTCTGCACCCTTTACTGGCTCCTGTCTCCAGTGAGCCCCGCAGTGCGAGGCCCACCGACAGGGAGCGGAGGTGGCTGCAGGGGCCGGCGCTCCCTCCAGACCGGGTGCTCGGCCTGCACGTCTCTGAGAATGAGGCTCCAGCCTCTAACACCCTGTGGTCCTGAAGTGACTTCACGCATCTTCAGACCATGACCATTCTTCCTGCATCGCTGACTTTGAACAGGATGGCTTCCCATTCAGCTTGAAGAGATGAAGGCCACTTGGCCACCTGCCAGCCCGCAGGCGATGCTCGAAGGTGCCAGGTTTGCCAGCCAGGAGGTAGCATAACCACATCGACTTCAGGTGCAGTGACAGGTGTGTGTACAAGGCTCTGTGTGCGGCAAGGAGTTTCGCACAGGTTCAAGAATCTGCCTGATTCAGTCAGCGGACCTTACTGATGTACCGTGTGTGGCTGGCGAACTTGAAGTGGTTTTCATTGATGGTCACAGCCAAACACATTCTACAGCCTCTTCTTGATTCCTGCTGGAATGCGGGGCCCTCGAGGCAGCTGAGCTGGAGGACGCGCCCTGAGCGCCAGCACCTGGGCACGTCCGCCCCACTCCTTTGCTCCTGGGTCCTCTGGTGACCGGGATGGCTTGGCTGCAGTCCCCAGCGTCCTGGTCACCGCAGGCACTGGTCTCAGTGAGCGCAGGTGGTGTGCCCGTGAGCCACCCCGTGCTGTGGATGCCGACATGACGAGGCCCAGGCGTCTTCATGAGCCCCTGCGCCGTGTGTGCTGAGGTCTCAGTGAGCCCTTGGGGAGGCTGGACTCCTTTCTCTACCGCGACACTGTCACGCTGCGTCTCCTGGAGTCATGCGCGGGACACATGTGGCAGCACCATGGGCCCGATCCTGCCTCGACCGCGGTGCAGGGCGAACAGCCTCGAGTCCCGCGTCCGGCTCTGCCTGCGGCTGGTGCCAGCTGGTGCGGGTCACACGAGAGCCTGTCACGGCGGAAGCCGGCAGTGAACTTGAGGAGCAAGCCGACAGCAGGCTCTGGGCGCCGGCACAGCAGTGTTGCTGGGACGTGTGGGGGCAGGCCGGTCATGCCTTCCAGGGCGTCCCTCCTCAGAACGGGCTCTGCTCCCTGTTAAGCTCTTTGGAAACTCCTGGCTCAAACGAAGGATGCCAGGCTTCTAGGAGAAGCGTGCGTGGTTCCTCCTGAGCTTCTACTGCACTTGCGCCGCAGCAGCTGCTTCAGAAGGCGGCCTCCACGCAGGGTGGTCAGGGAGACACTGGCTCCGTCCTCCACTGCTGCGGGCAGTGCGGCCTCAGGCCGCCAGTCCCCGCCCCGAGCGCAGCACGCGGCCCAGGCAGCAGGAGAGGTCAGAGGCTGCGCTCACGTTCTGGGTCTGGGCCTTACCCCGTCTCCCTGCACCACTGCAGGTCTCACAAAGCAAGCCCAGCACAGGCAGGGGCAGGAGCTGGTTCTGAGCTCCGACCTGGGACGGCGCAGTGGGCACGCAGGACGCCCGGCGGGGGCCCTTAGGTGGCTGTGGCCTGGCTCTGCCTGCCTGAGGCAAGCTGTCCGTGTCCCCGGAGGGTGGACTGGAGTCCTGGCCCAGCCCCAGGCACAGCTGGAGACGAGCTGGGTGCAAAGGGGTGGCGTTAAGACGCGTGCTGAGGCACCCTGGTGGCTCAGGCAGCTGAGACACACACTGGTGTGTGAACCCATACAGCCGAAGGACCTGGGTTCAAGACCCAGAGCTGGGCTGAAAATCCGAACATGAACAGCTAACTAAAGATGTTTCCTCCTCCTCCTCCTCGACTTCCCTCTCTTGAAAAAAAGAGGCAACCTAATCCCCACGACCACGTCCTTATAAAAGGGACGCTTGGACACGGACACACGTGAAGGTGGCATGGGCACAGGAGACTGCTGGGGGGAGGGCCCACGCCACGCCATTTGGACTGGAGCCGCGGGAGCTGAGACACGTGTCTGTCACCGCCGCTGCCTGTCGGTTCCTTGGCAAGTCCGTGCTGCTTGCATCTGTCCGGTGCTCCTGCTTTTCTGAGTTGCCCGCCCGGCGGGGAACAGCTGAGGTGTGAGCTCCAGGCGGCCGCTGCACGGAGCCGGCACTGGGGGTGCATCTGAGCAGGCGCCAGGACCTGCCACATGGTGGGCTCACCCCGCTGTCAACACGAGGACACGCTGCCTGTGAGGTTTCGCGCCGTCTGCATGGCTCTGCCGAGAGGCATCAGGGATGACACGCAGGTGACAACACGGTTTCCGTGTCTGTGGGGAACACGAGGCACCAGGACACTCTGCAGGGTCTGCGCAGAGGCTGCCTGGGCAAATGGCGTCCTTGTCGGCTCCGGCCTGACGTCCCAGGGGACCCCGGTGGCCAGAGGGACCCTGACTCTGTGCAGTGGCGTCCAAAGAAAGGTCAGCAGCCTACAGGCCCTGCAGCTAGGGCGCTTCTGGAAAAGACGGACGCCAGTTTGGCGAGAGACTTGATTAAATTAGCAGGCTCTCTTTTTAAGGGAAGTTGGAAAGGGGAGAGGAAGACGCAGCTTTATTTTGGTTTTGCACCCAGCTGCGGGCCATGAACCTGGGTCCTTGGTCTTTCACGTGTTCTGCATGCCAGGTCTTGGACCCTGAGCCACCAGGGTGCCTCCACCCCCAGCAGGATTGAAACCCTCTGGGCAGGTGTGGGGCCCAGCTCACAGTGGGAGGCGGATGTCAGGACCGAGAGGACGCTGCCCCGGTCTTTGCACTGCAGGGGACCTGTGCCCCCACCCACATGGGGACGAGCAATGGCTGGGTGGCCAGGGTGGCTGCAGGCTGGGCAAAACCCGAGGAGGGGCCAGAGCTGGAAGGACCTTGCAAAGCTCAAGACGGAGCTGCTGGGGTGCCCCAGGCTGAGGGGCATTGGCATCCATGGGCTCCGTGGCCCGTCTGCTCAGCACTGCCCGTGAATGTCCCACCTCCGCCCTCGAGATACAAGGGCAGCAGAGCTCTGGAGCCAGCCGCGCCCACCACACTGGCCAGGCTCCTCTGCCGGGCCGCACGCTCCTGTGGGTCACGAGACAGCCCCTGATGTGGGTCCAGGGCAGGTGTTCACACGCAAGCAAGGTTTAGATGCCCCGGGCCGGGGGCTACTCCCACGCTGACTCCTGAGCGTCGAGACAGGGTGTGACAGGCACATCCGTCCCCAGGTTCACACCCTGAACGCCAAAGGCAGGAGGCCACGTAGGCCCTGAAGGCGGCCAGGTGGCCGGACACTGCTGCCTGTGTCTGCAGTGTGCATGCACCCCTGTCCGAGTGACCCAAGAGTCACCGGCCCCACGTGTGCCCACGGGGGTCCCAGCCAGACGGCAGGTACTCAGAGAGGCTTCTGAAATAGCTAAGGGTCTGAAAACGCCAATGTGGCTACTGCCGCCCCTCACAGCCCAACGCCTGCAGGGCGAGAGCAGGGTCCCGAGCACGGCGGAGGCCCTGACTGGAACCGGCTGGCCACAGGGCAGGAGTGCCCAGGACAGGCCCTGGCTGGAGCAGGTCTGAGCTCCAGGCTGAGGGGCTGCAGGGGCCTTCAAAGTAGGGAGGATGCCAGGCAGGGGCAAGAGCTCCAGCCCAGAGAAAAGCAGAAAACAAACAGGGCCAGAAGGCGCTGTTGTCCTGTGAGTGACTCTCACCCAGCCGCCCCCAGGGGCCCCTGTACAAACAGGTCAGTACCCCCACCTCCACAGTAAGGTCAACACCCCTGCCCCCC
>RJWH01004227.1:0-46478 GCA_004363575.1 Solenodon paradoxus | reverse complement strand
CGGTTCTTCTTCTTCAGGTGGTCCTCCATATAGGCCTGCAATGGACAGCACAGTCAGGGCCCAGGGCGCCTCTCGGGTGGAGGAGCGCCCACTGCGGCCCTGGGGATGTGGGTCCCGACGTCGCCACCTTGGCTCCTCTGAACCTGTAGGGAGAAAAGTCACACGTGTCAGGTCTTACTCCGCCAGCCCCGCGAACATGCGGGCAAGACACGGTGAGGGCTGTGCACCACGCGGGGGCCTCGCGCGCGGCAGAGCCAGGTAAGGGGTCAGCTGTGACCACTTGGCCGAGGCAGGTTCAACAGGGCCCGACCCCGGCACCTGAGCCCGGCCACAACCCAGTGAGCGAGGTTTAACATTTTCTCCTTCTGCGTGAGAACCACCAGTTCCTAACAGGTAGGTCGTTGCAGTAATTGCTTGAAAGGGTTTCGCAGAAGGCTGTGCACTGGAACCCTGAGGGTCTGGGGAAGGTCCGGCAGAGGTAGGAATGCGCCGCACTAGGTCGGTCAGGGACGGGGTGGCGAGGCCGTGGTGGCCTGTCCCCGCTGACGGCTTAGTTGTGCAGAGGGCCCCCCGCACTGCAGGGATGGGGCTCCCTGCCCTGACCTGCAGGGCACAGTGACATGGGCCTGGGGCCACTCTCACCTCTGTTCTAAATCCCCATGACAGGGTGATGGGGTCCTGCACCCGTTTTCCAAACCCCTGGCCCAGTGCTCCAGGGACTGGCTGCTCCCATGTAAGGTGCCACTTGGGGTGTGAAAGCTGGACCCAGACAGTGGACCCCACGCTTGGCCGCATCGGGCCTTGGCTTTCCTGGGGACATGTCTGCCACAGCGGTTCCCGGAGGAGCGCAGGGAAGGGAGACAGCGGTGCCATGTCCAGCCCTGCGACGCTCACGGAGAAGCTGCCAGGTTCAGGACACACCTCTCAGACGCCCCGCTGGTCCCTGGGAGAGCGGCTGCGTCTCCGGCATCCTGTCTGCACTGCGTCAGATGTTCCCACAGACCTGCCAGCCGCCCACACGACTGACGACACAGCGCCCTGCCCTGCTGCCCATGCTCAGCCACACACTCACCCAGGCGCACACACGTACTCAGCACACGTGTGTGCACCCTGACACGTCACATCCACGCACGCTCATGCACATTTATAACACGCGCACTCAACCCGTGACACGCTCGTGCTCACACACACGCACGCAGCAACCAGAGGTGTGCACGCATTCGTGCGCACCACACTGCACGCGCTCACACTGCAAGGATGCTCGCGCCACACCACTTAACACTGGCACGCACACGCGCACACAGCCGGACTCGCCGACCCGTCCATGGGCTGCCGCTCGCTTCCGTGACGACCCAGCGGAGGGCGGACGGCCAGCCCTGCAGCGCCCGCACGGCGGGCCAGCCATGCTCGCAGGTGCCCTGTATGGGGCTGGCGGGGACGAGAAGGGCGGAGGCCCGGCACCGGGGCAGCAGGGACGTCCAGCAGACACAGGTGTGGGACCCGTGCCTCCGAGCACTGTCCCAAGGTGACCTCTGTCATTCTTTCAACAGGCCCATCTCTGTCCTGTGCTCTGTCCCACCTGTACCTCCTGAGCGTGGCTGACACACACAAGGCGCGGGGTGGAGGGCGCATGGGGAGCCTTGGGGTGACCGGCTCCCCGGCAGCTGTAGGGTGGGGACACCAGCTTAGGGACGTGAAAGTGGCCCCACGCAGTTTGGAGACCCGAGGGCCACACAGGGCACGTTTCCACGACAAGCCCTGACCCCGGTCTCCACCTTTTGGGAACAGACACGGTGCGTGAGCCATGCCCGCGCCCAGGCTGCAGGTCCCTGCGGCGAGGAGCCCGTGGAAAATGTAAGCTACAAACCGCTTCGTTTTGGGACACTCACGGGGTCTCAAGCACGTGTGTTTGCACTCAGCCATCCTAACAAGGACAGCGCTCTGCACAGCCCAGGTCTCAGCTCCGTGGGACAGGACTATCCTGTCGCCTGCCCCGTGGGCCTGGGGCCACAGGCCGACTCGTGTGCAGTCTCACGGTGATGGGAGGAGGGTCCTGGCAAGTGAGGGTTTCCCCCCGGTCTCGTCTGCAAGGGGCTCTGGACACAGCTCAGCTCTGCACAGCACGTTCACACGCCGCGTATGTCTCAGCCACGGGATGGAAACAGGCCGCAAGCGCCCTCGAATGTCCACACCAGTGGCAGGAGCTACAGCTGCCTGTACAGCAACAAACAGGCTTAAAGTAATTCCGGCCAAAATTCAAGGACATTTTTCAAGGTAACAGAAAAATTAATATGAATCTTCATGGAATCCCACGAGGCCTGAAACTGCTAAAGCGGTTCTGAAAAAACAGCTGGGAAATGGGGGCATCACGGTGGCTTCAGAACACACTACAAAGTAACGGGAATGAAAACAGCGTGGTGCTGGCGGAAGAGGGCGGGAGCCCCGAAGGCAGCCCACGCACGAGGACAAAGGAGCCGGGAGCACGCGGCGGAGCAAGGTCAGTCCCCCACAGGCTGGACGCCCCGTGCGGAGGAATGCGGCTGGGGGCTTCCCCACACCTTACCCGAAAAGCAACTCGAAACAGATTATAGATGGATGTAAGACTGGAAACATAAACCATTGAAAAACACCGAGGTCACACACAGGTCTGTCGCCTCTGGCTGAGCACAGTCCACACAAATCCCGTGGTCCCGGGTTCGTGTCCTGGGCCAGGTGACCAACCAAGATGAACAAACAACTAAATAAAATAAAAGCTGCTTCTTCCTCTCTCTTCATGCCTGTCTGCTCACCTTCGTTCCTGCCTGCACCTTTCCTTTAAAAAATACGTCTCAGAGATAAAAACAAAAAGACAGAACGTGAGACCAGCTTGGATGGGGGAGGAAGGGAGGAGGTGGCCATGGAACTCTTCGCTGCCATCACAGCAGAGGCTCGCTCGCACCACACAGAGGCCCAGCGGCTGCTGTCCTGTCACCTCAGTGCGGCCCTCCTGGGTCTTTCTACCAATATTTGTATGAAGCAGCGCTCAGCGCATCAAACTCACGGGCTTTCCTGTGTGTCCTGGAGCACGTCTGTCCAGGCATGTGGACGGGACGCCCTCCATCAGGGACCCGCGGCATCTCTGTAAGTTGTCTGGGGGAAGCGGCACAGTGACCACAGAAACTAAACAAAACCCACACAGCTGGTGAGGGCGAGCCCTTCTGTCCAGAAAGGTGGGGCTCGTCACCCCCGCACCATCTCCAGCAGAACCAGGCACGTGACTGCAGCCCCACGCCCTCGGCGTTCCTCCCGAGTGGGCCGCTCGGGGGCACACAGACGCTGAGTGTACGAAACCTTCACTTTCTTACGTGCGGGGCTGGCAGGACGGGTCGCAAGCGCCGCAGGCACAGACCCCCTACGGCGGCTGCTGCAGCTCTGCCCTTCGGTGCCGCCGTCCCGTAGGGTTTGGGCACCGTGATGGGACAGGCTTGGCAGGTGGAAACAGCGCTGAGCCAAGTCCGCCTTGCAGATGGAGGCCGAGGCCCAGAGAGACCGAAGGCAGCCTTGGCTGCCGTCCCCGCGTCGGCGTCCCTCGCCCAGCTCCTCCCTGGGCCCAGGCTGCGCCTCTTCTCGGACCACTGCCCGTTCAAGAGCCGCACCCTGACCACTTATGGCCCAGGACCCGCGACTGTCCCCAATGGGCCACTTCCACCTGTGGGCCGCCCCTCGTCACCCAGGTACATGCTTGGTTCTTTAACGAGCCTCCAGACTCTAGGTGGATGCAAACGGCACCTCGCCCTTCCCGAAAGGAACTTCCTACAGTGCAGTCCCTCGAGGACGACTTGCACCCACTCTCCTCTGAGCTATAGCCGTGCCTCTCGGTCACCTTCTTGTGTGACATCCGTTCTTCAAACGTGTCCCCTTCACTTCGCGTGCATTTTGGACACAACCGAACGTTTCTCTTAGTAATTTGCATTAGAGAGAAAAACTTTACACCAACGATGGGCTTCCCCCCAGTTTGCCTCTGAATTTTCTGAAATGTGGCAGAATGCTTGCCCCGAAAGAGCACAAGGACATGGAACGCTCACAGTCTCTTTCCTCAGCACCTCCCCTTCTGGGTGGCACAGGCATCCTCAGAGCTCACGACACAGGTTCTGAGCTCCGGCAGACACGACGGGGGTGGCAGCTCCGCTCGGTCCTGTGAGCTGAGTGCCGCATGTGACGTTCGGTGACAGGACGGGCCATCCGGGTGTCACTGGGTATCTGTGGGGCCTGGAGGCCCGTCCCAGGGCAGCATCACGGGGTCCTTATTCCGGGCTCCCAGGGACGCCCGAGTGGAAGCCTCAGTGGAAACTCCTCCGGGACGCGCGGTCACGGTGCCACCTCCCACGTGATACAGCCCCGTCTGAGGAGCAGGTAGGCTGGAGTGGCCGCTGCCCTGGTTTGAAGGGAGGTTTGCAAGTGCAGCTTCAGCCTTCTGACACCCTGCTGAGAACACTCTGGGGCACAGGGAGGAGGCTCTGGACAGTGTAAGACCCGGCGTCCCTCTGGCACAGCCCCCGGGATGACTGGCTGGAGACCTGGGCCCGTATGGGAAGCTGTCTCGTAACCACACGAGAGCTGTGCTTCCCAGGCTCCGGAGCCCGTCGCCGTGAGGCCCCAGACTGGGGCACAGAGCCTCCCCGGCTATGACAGGCCTCCTGGCTGCTCCTGTGGAGGGCGTTGTGCGGGGCCTGCTCCAGTCTCTCCACCGCAGTGCCCGGCTGGTGTCGTCAGAGTGACGGACACGGCCATTTACACTTCCCTCCCCCGGGAGAGGACCCACTGTTTGCTGTAAATTCAGAGGAAGCTCAATTAACGCTCTGAGAGAAGTGAGCCGCTTCTGCAGGCCTGTGACCTTTATTTCTTTTTGAAAAATAAACAGTGTCACCCGTCTTCATTAAGACACTAAGGGGGGCTGTTTACGCTAGGTGTCTGCATTTCAAGCAAGAAACGGGATGATGGAAGAAGCTGGAAGGTCGGCCACTGGGGCTCTGCACCTGTGCACAGGCGTCTGCCGCGCAGCCTGAGGACGGGCGGCGTAGTCGCCATCGCTGGTCTGGCAGGCTTCAGCTGAAGCTCTTTACAGAGGCGACACGCAGGCGTGTGTTTTGGGGGCAGACAGAGTTTGAGGGTCCGATCAGGAGAGGTTTGCTCGGAACTGGACAACCAGACACAGGGTGGCTCCTGATGGTTACAAATAACCAGAGTGACCCTCACGGGTGACTCATCCCTCGCCCGTCTGGGTCTCTGCACTGCTCGGATGCCAGTCCCCAGGGCATTAGGACGTGCAGAGTGTGCAGGGCAGAGATAACGCGGCACAGAGATATGTGGCAAGCCCCACGCCGCCCCCACACCTGCAGACCCAGAAGAGGCTAATGAGCACGTCCCCACGTTGCAGCCTGAGGTCAGCACTGCTCTGCAATGCGCCTCCTGGTTCTCCCTACCAATCTCTGAGAAGTGGGATGGACAGAGGGAGGACAGTGCATGGACACTCGTTTCAGAGGAGACCCCCAGCATCCCTCCGGGAGTGACAGGCTGCCCCACCTGGTGACGGGCCGCGCACCTGCCCCGGCGCCGGACTTTTCCTATCGAGCGCGCCAGCGCTGTGTTTTCCAGACCTTTCCCTTGGAAGTGGTTTCCCGAGCTGAGCTGTTCTAAGACCAAGCTGAGTCGTTGCGGGCACAGGCCCCCGAGGATGGTGCCCGGGCTGTTTTAACGTGATTTACAAAGGTTTCCCATTATTTGTGTGGTAGCCAAGCAGACTGGGAATGACTGAAGTTCTTAATGGTTAGGACGGTGGAGAAAATTTCAAATACTTAAAAAGGCAAAGTCTTTAAAAGGGCCGTATCCACGCCCGCCCCAGTGCTCATGCAGGGCTGTGTACAGTGGTCGAGACAGACAGCCCGGGCGCGTCGGCGCGGCGAGGGAGGGCGGCATCTGCGCTTGCAGCGGCGCACTGCTGCCGCAAAAGAGGCGGCACCTGCGACAACACAGAGGGCGCTCCAGGGTCACCTGCGGCGTGAGGTGCGTCAGAAGGAAGGACAGAGTGGATGACCTCACCTGCACCCGGAATACGGAGCAAGAATGCACATGAGCTGACAGGAAAAGATGAGAACGGGCACGTGGACCTGACGGCAGACTGAGGTTATGGCGCTGGGGTTGGGTGGCGGGGGTTCACGTGACGCTTTGTTATCATCTGCCCCCAAAGAGAGTCTCCAGTCTGCACGCGATGGGGGGGCAGGAGCCAAGGGCGGAGACACGAGGAGACAGGCCCCGGCACTGGTGTGCAGGCCGGTGTTTGTCCAAAGCCCATCTTGTAATTGGAAAGTCAAACACGCACGAACTAAGAAAGCTGGCGGAAGGAAGCGCTAGGGCAGCGGCGGGGTGCGTCTCAGTGCCGGGGGCCTGCGGCGCAGGAGGAAAGACGGACCGCGAGTGGACGCAGAGGCAGGGCTGTGGTTAGAGGACGTCACACACAACGCGACCGCCTGGACGCTTTGATAGACACTTTACCACTGTTCCGGTTGTTGAGATTGCAAATCTAGGACCAAGTGCAGAATCCCAAGAGGCCACACTCCTAAGAGCCAACGCTTAGGTGGTAACTGGGTGCCGAGAGGGGCTTCGACTGCTCGGAGAGGGTGCCGGGGACATGGGACCCAGTGCAGGCGGCTTGGCGGCGACCTTCACAACCGGCACAAGCGACACCCCACAGGTTTCGAGAAAAAGTAGCTCGCAGTCCCGTGAAGATTTGAAACTAAAGCCCTGCTGGAAAGTGGCCGTCATGGGCGCGTCCTGTCCCAGAACATTCTGTTCGGAGACGCAGAGAGGGACGTGCTTTTGTCCCTGCCAGCGGCTCTTCCTGAGTAGGAAGGCACCACCCTTTAAACTGCGGTCGGCGGGGCGGGAGCTGCTCAACGGCCCTGTGCGAGGGAGGGCGGGAGAGGGCTTCTTGAGAAGCACTGACACTGAGGAAGGAGCTATTTGATCCCCGCGAGCGAGGGCGACAGTGACGCCCTCTGTACCCTGGGCTGCCATTCTTCAGGAAGCTGCGAGAATTTTAAATGAACAGTTTCATGAATCTTATTATCTTATTTAACGTCTTCAAAATTAAGGTTACAGGAACGCTGGTAAAATACAAAGACGAATACTTATAAGCAATGGGAAATAATTAAGAAAATTGTCCCATATTTTCCATAAATGTACAGCTATTCTTATTTAAATTTAGGGCAAGAGAGTTTTGCTTGACATTGTCTGTGGAACTGGAACCCCGAGTTGTGGGAGGGAGCCCAGGGCCCCCGCTCGCTTGTGAGCTGGTGGGCGGGCTCGTCACCCACCCAGGGTTTCTCAGCCCTATGGAGCCGGGAGGGTCCGCCCCAGGCCCAGGGGGCTGGCTGACTCCACCCTTGGGGGCTGATATCTCCGGCAGAGAGCCTGCCCGTCCCTGTGAGTAAACGCCTCGATGAGTCTGGGGAACTGTGAGTGGGAAAAAGGCGTAAACAGTCACGGGAAGGGGTGCAGGGGTGCCCCTCAGCACAGTTGACTCCCGCATCCATCCGGACAGGCCTCCAATGCGGGGATGGGGTCACGGGGAGGACAGGCACTGTGTGAATGGTGGGGGGACAGGACTGGGTGCGCACGGGGAGGAGTCTGAGCCCATCTGAAGGGGTCCGTGGAGATTTCCAGCAGGAGGCAGAGGACGGCCAGCACTTTAAAGGACACTGGCTACCGCAGGCTGCGGTTAAAGAGGGCCCGGGAGAGGCCGCAGCAGGGGAGACAGGAGGTGGGCCGCCTTCATCAGCGGGCCCCTGCTGAGCGCAGCCCCCCGCAGCCTGCTTTCTGCAGCCCCCTCCAGGGGCACAGGGCCTCGGAGAAAGACCGCCGTCTGTGACCTGAGAAGCAGGTCACAGCCTTCACCCACCTACATCGAAAGTCGAGAAAAGTCTGAAAAGTCCCGTCAACACCCCAGTGTTCCTAACGACCTGCACACGTTCTACAGCCAGAGCACGTGGAGAGCCTGCAGCGTCCCTGGGATGGCGGCACAGCTGTGTCGAGCTGTCGAAGCCCCCAGCTCACTGCGAGTCAGCGTGGACCCACGGCACCCGGGACCCCGCGCGCACCACCCTCGGGCCTCATGGGCGAGGCAGACACAGCGGCACACCTGTGCGCCCACCCGCACTCAGACCCACACCCACTCACACCCACTCACATACCCACACTCTCACCCACTCAGCACACACCCAGTCACACACCCACATCACACACCCACACTCACACCTACTCAGCACACACCCAGTCACACCAACAACCACATCACACACCCACATTCACACCCACTCACATACCCACACTCTCACCCACTCAGCACACACCCACTCAGCACACACCCAGTCACACAACCCACATCACACACCCACACTCACACTCACTCAGCACACACCCAGTCACACACCCACACTCTCATCCAAACACCAAGTGGTCAGGAGTGTGATGGCCCGCTCTGACCCTTGGGAGCAAGTGGTCCCGCTGGTGGGAGGTGCTGGGACCCGCGGGCCCAGTGGGGACACTCCCACCGCACCATGAGCAGGTACTAGGTGACGAAACTGCGGGGGATTCACACCTGGAGTGGACCGATGGGGTCAGCGCATTCTCACGGGCTCAGGCTGCAGCCAGGAAGACAGCAGGTTTGAGAAGTCACGGATTTTTAAGAAATGAAGAAAGCGCTCACATGTCCTCATCACCACCTCCTCGTCCCCCTGAGCGCCTGTGTGAGAGAGCTCAGAATCTTCTAGAAGAACCACACAGAGCTCAGGTCCCTCCCAGTCAGCCTTCCAGAGCTCCTGGAGACAGCACCTTTCCCCTTGCCAGTGACACGACACAGGGGTGCCGGAACATGTCCCGAGGCCTGCCGACAGCTCAGGGGCCTGGGTGGGCAGCGGTGGGGTGCAGGGATCTGCCCCCCACCCCCAGCCCTGCAGTAGGCCTGCTGGTCAAGACACGTGGGCTCCAGACACATGACAGGGTGGGGAAGCAGGCAGGCGAGACGGCGTGCGGCGAGTTAGCGGCTTCCCCTCACCACGGTGCCTGCTGAAAGGCAGGAGAGACAGCGCCCGTGTCATTCCCCACGTTTTCGCTCCTCTGGGAGCACGCACGTATGTTCGCTCCCTCTGCACTGGCTCTCTTCTCGGCCCTCGCGAGCAGGCGCTCAGCTCAGCGGGGCTGCTGGGAAGCGTCGCCTAATCCACTTCTGAAATGCACGCACAGCTCTGGGTCCCATAAAATATTCATTCTCTTCAAAAATATTTGCACCCTGCTGTCAGACGTAGACAGATTCATGGGAAGTATTGGAAAATGGCTATTTTAATGGAAAAGGTTTCCTCAAACCTCTTTCCACTAAAACGTTTTCTTCAAAATGATTTTCCTACGGAAGATTAACAATTTCAACATTAGCTGTTAATCCCCTTTCATTTAGAACTCGGCTGATAAAATTCTTTGCTTGTCATTCAAATAGTAATAATAATTGTAGAGGCGGCGTCCCTCTTTGGCTTCATTAACGGCAGAGGCGCGGAGGTCTGAAGCCTATGTCAGCTTCGATACATCTCAAAATGTGATTTCCATAGCTTCCCCAGCTACGTGCAGTTAATTATACTGTTAATAAGGGAAAGATGTAATGAAAGGCACATTATTCATCCAGACCACCTGCCTTAACCAAATATCTTTTGTGTGTCTCTCTTCTCGGAATTTTGTTCTACAGACAGTGAAAAAAAAAAAAAAAAAACAACAACCCAGAAAGCCCACAACAGAACACAAATGATAATGTGGTGATTTAAATATCCGTCTGCCAGTCTGTGGCCACTCCAATTAACGCAGTGTAAAGAAAAATTAATTCAATTTTATGACATTTCTACTAAGTCCTGCCTTTTAAAAGTTTGAAATACCCACCCAGGGCATTTTAAAACCCTGCAGTACCTGTTTACCCAACAGAATTACTTGTGCCAGGACTTATTTCTAGTGGTGATTCCATCTTCAGAGATAACTGGGAATAACAGAAAACAGAAGCAACTGCAGGGAGATGGAGAGAGACATCTCAATCACTCTGAATGCGTTAAACGCTCCTGATTCTCTCATCCATTTTAAGCATGTTAGCAGTAACTGAATCCCAGCATGCCCTTGGACAGTCGAAGCTTGACTTTGGAGAGTTTGGCGCTAACCTTTCCAGAAAAGGTTCATGTCTCTGAGATTGTGATGTGGAAGAAAAATCTGAAAGTTACCTGGAGAAGGAAACGGACAGGCCAAAGCTACCTTTCTATCACGTCTTAGAAATGACTCAGCTGAAAGATGCTTTGGCAAATATTTGTTTTACAAAAAAAAATGTGTAATGTAAGTTAATGCACACTATTCGTTAAGTGAGAAAATAAAATTTGCCTTCAACCTCCACGTCCCTTTGACAACAAAGATATATATTACTGAAAAACTCCATGAATGCTTTGAGAAATCCATTAGTTGATAAAATTCGGTTGGAAAGCAGCCTCGGGTCCAAAGAGTTGGTGGGAAAAGCCGGGATGTAAACAGAAAGAGATCAAGGGTGCAGCTCAGAGCTGCCTAAACCCCGGAAGGTCCTCTAACTGGGACCTGGCTCTAGGAGAAGCACAGGCGGGCGGGTCAGCACTGTCCCTGCCACCTGTGAGGACAAGGACATGTGGCCTCACCACTCAGCCACGTGCGCGCCGGCTCTTCCCAAGCAGTTCTGAATGGACGGACAGACGGAGTATCTGCTTCTGGGGTGTGTGCTGAGCCAGCCCTGCCTGTCACGAGTACAGGGAACGGTCTCAGGAAGTGACAGTGTCCGCTCCCACCGACGGGAGACAGGCTGCTGGCTTCCAGTTTTAAGAAAGAGTAAGGAATTCCAGTGAGGACAGCAAAGTCTGTCTAGGAGAGCAACTCGGCGTCCGGCAGAGAGCCTCGGCCTGTGCAGCCGGACGCCTGCCACTCCGGAGAGGGTGGGCATGGCTGTGAGACCAGCCAGGGACCACTCAGCAGACACGGCTCCGCTGCCCTAGCCAGAAGAGAGGCGCTGATGCCCTACTGCGTCAGAAAGTGGGCGCAGAAACTCTGCCGGTCCTCGCCGGAAGCAGAATGCTTCAGGTGTTAATTTCCCAAAACCAACAGGGTTGTGTCGCAAGCAAAGAGAAACAGGGCCACAGAAATGGCCCCATTGTCACTGCCATGCAGACAGGACAACAGCGCTCCTCTTCGGTCACCGGCCCAGCCCGTGGGGAGGAAGGAAGGAGGCAGAGGCCCAAGTCTGGCTCCTCTCCGAGGGCCCTCCCACCAGGGCGGCCACGATGGACACTGGCCCGTGTCCTGCTCCTCACTCCGCC
Organism: Solenodon paradoxus; assembly: GCA_004363575.1. NCBI lineage: Eukaryota > Metazoa > Chordata > Mammalia > Eulipotyphla > Solenodontidae > Solenodon > Solenodon paradoxus. Next base: position 35,082 of record RJWH01004227.1, on the reverse strand, counting down.
TCTGCGAGGCCGCGAGGCCGCGGGTTGGACGAAGGGGTGAAAGGAGCCAGTCAGCCAGGTGATGCGACCCCTTCGGGGGAGTCGGAGGCGAGGTCTCCAGCATCTCCTCCTCTCCAGCTCCGGGGCCAACCCTGCCTGGACTCTGGGGGGATTGGGGATCGTGGGCCCCGTCCCGCTCTTCTGTTTGGCAGACGTGGCTGTGGAACATGACCCGCCGCTGCCCACGCTGTCCTGTCCCCGTCGTGACCTCGTGCTGCCTGGGCTGCTGGATGGCCCTGTGCTAGCCTGGAGGGCTGCGCCTGACCGGTCAGTGCAGATGCCTGGTGTGCGGGGGTGAGGGGCCGGCCTTCAGAGGCCACGGCCTCCCTGGGCACTGGCGCTGGCCTGGAAGGGGTCTTCTGGGCTGTGCAGAGGAACAGTGGCCCGAGCCAGGCTCCAAAGCCACGTCTTAGCTCAGCTTCTGGATGGCTGTGTGCAGACGGGCGGAGACGCGGGACCGAGGGCACGGCCAGCCAGTCCACGAAAACCCTCTGAGAAGTACCGTGAAGGGGGACACGACCGGGGTAGGGCTGGGCAGGCCTCTGGGTGCAGTTGTCTTGGGATCAGAGGGGGGTCCCACACACTGGTGTGGGACCCACATGAACAGGGCCCTCTGAGGACCACTGCCCAGTGAAGCTGGGCTCAGCCCACGGGAAGCCGTCTGTCTATCTCACTGACCTGCGTGGGAGGCCTATGGACCCCGGGCGTCATCGGGCACTGAGCCCCAAGCGGACAGTATTTGAGGGGTTGGGGTCTCTGGGGGAGGGACTGGTGCTCTGGCTTCCTGAGAGGCCGGTTCCCCGTCTCGGGAGGTTCATGCTCAGCCCGGCCCGTTCTCCCAAGGGAGAACGCCCGTCCGCTGGCCGTGAGTGCCCGCAGGCATGGAGCCCCCCGCAGGCACGGAGCCCCCCGCAGGCATGGAGCCCCCCGCAGGCATGGAGCCCCCGGCAGGCACGGGGCCCCCGGCACGCTCGGAGAGCAGGATGGAGAACGAGGCCACAGACATGTTAGCTGGGATCACAGCTGCCGCCCACAGGGGTCAGAGTGCCGCCACGGCACGGACAAGGCCCACGGAGAGGGCACGTCTGAATGGAGAACACCGCCGCGCGGGGGAGCACATGCCTGACAAACACCATGGGTGAGTCGAGGAGACGACGCGAGAGTTAGAGACATAACACCGGTCCAATGTCCTTCTGAGACAAGAGCAGCGAGACGAGGACGCTTTCATGTAAATGCGTCCTGTTTTGCAGAACTGACAGGGACAGGAACTGTCTGATCAGGAGTCACGGTCGGCGCGGAGCAAACATGCAGTGACTGGCACGCCGCGCACAGGCGCAGGGCAGCGCGGCGCCGAGCTGAGGGGCGCCGGCGGGCCACCAGCACCCGGGACGCACAGTGCGGACACGCGTTTCAAAGCCACCGGCAAGAATGAACCGAGCGACGTCGTCTACTCGACTAGCGAGTGTGAGGTTAACACGTTTCACAGCGGGCAGACGGGGGACTCCTGGCTAAAGGACCAGGAGGCACTTCAGGGAAAAGGAGCCGCACCCCAGTGCAGGGTCGGAAGGAAGGAGGAACGGGGACAGGAAAGAGCCCGGAGCTGCAGGACGAGAGTCGCGTAAACGGCGCTGAGTAGACCAGTCGTGAAAGCGGCCATGAGAGGTGAAGACCATGGCGCCCCGCCAGCAGCGGTGCCGGTCAGACCGCGCAGCTGGGCCGGAGTCGGGCCCCGGGAGGGGGCGGGGAGAAACCGGGCCGCAGAGCCACCGGGCGCGCTGGAGACCGCCGCCTGCGGGGCAGGGCCGCGGGGCATCACACCGGCCCAGCAGCTGCCATGACCGCGCACACAGCACACACACCATCCCGGCCGCACATAAAGACGCGCGAGATGTGCGTGAGACGTACAGAGAGTGGCAGGTTAGCTTTTCCCAAACTCCCTGCAGCATCGTGGTTTCGTTTCCCGTAACATCTCGTGTCCAGCGTCTCGGCTGACTGTCCACGGCACGTGGAGCGCTGACCGGTGGGCCTCCAGCCGGTGCCCGGGCCAAGCTGGGACGAGGAGCCACGCTCACAGTGTCTAAGCTGAGCAGGCGGTGCCCTGGGGCCAGCACAGGCCTGGAGCCTCGCGTCACGGCACCCGGCCCCTCTGCAGAGGGAAAGGCAGTGCGCGGGGGCGACCCTTGCCTTGTCCTCTTGTGATGCTCTCACTCTGAACAGCATTTGAGTAGGGAATGACGCTCAGACACCTGGAGTCCAGCGCGAACCACCTGCGGGAGCTCGGGGCCACCGCCCTCCTGCAGCCACATGACGCGAGCTCACAACGCAGGGTCAGGCCCTCCCAACTCTCCGTCCAGCCATCACCAGGCCGGCCCGGCTTCCCTCGGGAGCACTGCCTCTAGCTACGCCCTCTCCAGCTCAACAGAGTGACTCCTCCGGGGCACGATTCCCGTTACTTGAGGCCATCTTGGTGGGCCGATCCAGCCTGACGGGTCCTTGAAGAGATCAGGACGTAGGGATGACCAGTTGCCGACACCCTGACGTCCGACTTCAGCCTCCAGGACGGCGCAAGGCCCCAGCCTCGGTGCCCTGCTCCAGCAGCCCGAGCTCACAGAGAGGGTCCCATGAGGTCCAGGATCCCCGGGGCAGGTGGCAGCTCCCAGGGCCACTCCCCCCAAAAAGCTCGCTTTGAAGTCACACCTGGCCCTCCCCACACGCCTGCCGGCCCTGTGACACGCCGGCACCTGAGCCCTGTGCGCTCTCGTCTATGCGCTGGGCCCTGCCCATCAGTGTCACTGCCCTGCACGGCTGTGCCGGCTGAGCGCACACAAGAGAGGACAGAGCCAGAGCCCTGCTGGTCACACTCTCCAGCAATGCAGACTCTTGGCTTTGTGAGAACGCGGCTTCTCCCTGGGCGCCCCGAAGTCATTCTTGGCGGGACAGCAAGGGCCCCAAGCACTGTGGGCCACTGCCTATGTGGACTGAGGGGCTGCCTGGTGGCACCTTTCTCCGTGGCTCTATGGGACTGTGGTCAGGCCAGTGGTGGTACGGGGTCCGGCCAGGCGCTCGGGTGGGAGACGACCTTCTGGCTCTTGCTCGAGGTCTGTGGCCGCGTCGGGCCCCTGCGTGCCGTCGGGGAGGCAGGGCCTGCCAGCTGCCCAAGTCACCAGACAGCGGACAGCACGTGTCACCAAGAGGCCATGTCAGGGTGGGTGCTGGGGGGGACTCAACAGAAGATGCCAGAAACCAGAAACCTCACCACTGGGACGCTGCTGAAGAGATGCGGCATTTGGAGCGGGAACCCTTCCAAAGGGAGATGTGGTCTCCTGGGGCCACAGAGGCCGGGGGTCACGGGTCGGGCACGGCTCTGCCCTGACTCACACAGTCGCTTGGTGAGAACCATGGGTCACTGAGGTTCCAGGGCACTGAGGTGCCGGTGGGGTACGTAGGATGTGTGCTAAGGCCGGTGCCACCGCAGTCAGAGGTCGGATGGACACCTCCTGAAGTGGACTCGACTGAGAGCCCATGTTCCTCTCAATGGCACTGGCCACCAAGCGCATGGACATCGGGGGTCACTCCTGCTGCCCTCACGCTCGCCCTCCCGTTGCCAGCCTCGTCTCGCCTCTGGACGCGGGGCAGCCGGGCCCTTTACGACACCCTCAGGAGAGGGTCGCAGACTCCTGCCTCCACGTGGAGGCCGGCGTCTCTAAAGGAGAAAGTTCTAAAATGCTCCCCAAGACGAGTTCTACGTACCTGCCGAACGGAGGCACATTCAGCTGGCTCCCTCCCACTCCCTCCCTCCCTCCCAAAGCCTGGGCTCAGCAAGCCTCCAGCCTCTGGCTTCACTCAGGCTCTTCCCGCTGCTGCCCAGCTGCGCAGGACCTGACCCTTGGGTGCCCCTACACTTCCCGGTGCAGCCTCCCTGCTAAGAAATGTCGCAGAAGCAGCGTTTCCAAAGTGAAAGCAAAGGTCTCCATCACAGGAGGACGGAAGCCTTGACTAGTGTCCCCTCAAACCCGAGCTCAGCATCTGTCGTGGGCCTGAGCGCATGCCCGGTTCCGGGGTCTGGCCTGACCCGCACCCCCATGCAGAAGGCGGGCTGATGTGGTGCGTTCCGTGTTCCCCCTCCAGTGCCCCTTCCTCCTGCAAAGGTCCCTCCAGCCCTGCCAGGTCCTGTGTTGTGTGGCCTGGGACTGCACCTCTGGGGCCCTGCCCCCGGCACTCATCCCTGAGGATCCTGGAAGACGCCTTTCCCACGGAGCCTGTCTCAGGGACACGGACCTTCTACCCGGCGCCCCACGGTCTCAAGGCCCCGTCCTTCGCTAAAGGAAACGCTCCTGCAGCAGGCTGGCGCCGGGCCTTGGGGACAAGCGTGTTTTCTGGTAACTTCCACCCTCCTCCGTGGGCACGTCTTCTCCACCACGGTCCAAACGCAAATGGCTTTGCTGCTGACCCCACCGCGTCTGTAAGTCAAAAGGTCCATCTGCGTGACGCTGGTGCAGCTGGGATCCTGAGCTGGGCTCCTGGGCCGGGGCGGCACTGCTTAGCCAGCATCTGTGCTCGTGTGGGGCGTCCGGATGCGGTGCTGGCAGTGGAGGGAGGCTGGCCAGGCCCCGCCCGTGTCCACCAGGCAGTCCCTGCTTGTTCTCTTGGTCAGCTGGGGACGGAGAGGCCTCTGGAGCCTGTGGCCAGAGAGCCAGAGCCTTCGAACCGACGGCCGACGGGACGTGCTGCCGACGAGAAGGACCGGAGCCGAGGAGACTGGCCGGCGCCCACACAGCGAGGGCTTCTCTGTGCCCGTGGGGAGCCCCGCGCACACCGGAGTTGGAGGGGCAGCAAGGCCGGCGGTGGGCCCCCACCCAGGGTCAGGCGCACCACTGACGTCCATCTGACAGAGCTCGTGACCGAATGCCCGCGGGCTGAGTCTGCAGCAGCCACCGTCTGGGCGGCGCTAGGTCTGCACAACGTTGACGTGACGGGGACGTGTGAGCGTGGGAGCTGGGCTGGCTCGGTGCCCAGGGCCTGGCGGGCAGGACGGCTCAGCTCCGCGTCCGAGGCGTCTCCACCGAGAAATCCGTGGTTGCTTCCAGATCTGCCTTTGTGCACACGGGAGGCGAAATGCAGTTTTCTGTGGATAACAGGACTGCCGTGTCCCAGTGCTCCTGGGCACTGCGCTCGGGGACCCCCGCTCTCAGGCCGCCTCCCCCGGCACCTCGTTGGAGCGGCGTGCTGGGCCCAACGCTGACTCTCACTATAAAGTCCAACTTTGTCAAAGGTCACCTCCTGAAGGGAAAGAGGCTGAAGTGCCTGCCAAGAGGCCGGATCTAAGCACAGTGACACTGCTCACCAGCCCACGGCCGTGGGCCTGCGGAGCGCACGCCGCCGCCTGACCCGCCGCACGCCGGGAGACGGCTCGGCTGGAAGAGCACGGGGGCGGTCCTGAGGTACCAGGGAAGGGAACAAAGTTGGCAGAACGCGTCTGGTCAGCTGACCCATGGGGAGCCTGCCTTTCCCGGCATTTGCTGCCTCTGTCTTTGGTTCTCTGGGGACATAGCTGTGTCCCTGGTGTCCAGACCCCATCCGAGGACTCCCAGCCCAATCCCCAGCTCTGCGACGAGGCTTTCAGTGAAGACGTGGTTCCCGTGCGCTGCGTGCCATGTGCCCAGATGCCTCGCTGGGGTCCCGATCCGGGAGCCCGTGTGGGATGGTCGGTCACGAGGAGCAGACTGAGATGGAGGGGTTGGCGCCTGGAGGGTGGGGCCCACGTCACCCCGGCGCCCCTTCCCACCACGACACAGGAAAGCCGTCCGAACCAGCATGATCTCAGGCCGCAGACTTTGCTGATGCCTGGTGAGGGCCCTTGGCTGGAGGACAGCGGCCGGACAGGTGGATGGTTAGTGGCGGAGCCCGTCCGCGCAGCCCAGCAGGTGAGGGCGCCTCCACGAGAAGCGAGTGTTTGGCAACTGTGAAGCACATGCAGGTTGGGCCACGTAGAATGTGGACATAACGGGCGGGTCCCCGGTCCTGACACTGGGATGGCAGGCTCAGTGCCCTGACCAGATGGGGCAGCTGGGGCTGCGGGGAGGCCCCCTCCCACCTTCAGGTGCCAAGCACCAAATCTCCCACTTAACTGGGACATGGTCACATGCAGGACAACGGAGGGGTTCTCTCTGGAGCCAGGGCATCCGGGGCCCCGACAGGCCTCAGGGCAGCGGGAGCTGGGCCTCATGCCCGACAGCAGTCATGCCGGCAGCGGGGCGGGAGGCCTGGGGCGGCGCACAGCCGGCTCCACAGAGGCACCAGCGCCCGCACAGACTCACACATGGTGAGCAAGGGCTGTGGCTCTGGGTCTGACCCGCACGTGTACCTCCACTGAGGCCGAGGAGACCCCAGAGGGCTCAGCACATGGGTCTCACGCTGCTGGCTGCCTGAGGTCACACCTGGGGGCCAGGCCACATCCCCATGGGGTGGTGTGGTCACACCTGATGGCCTGGCCGTGTCCTGATGGGGAGCGTGCCAGGCTGGTCTGGGCCCTGGAGGCCGCTGCCTCATGGCCCCCGGGAGCCTCGCTCCCCAGCACAGCAGACGCGTCCTTACCAGGACCATGTGGCCGGTGGAGATGTCCATATTGGGCTGCACAGGCTCCTCAGACCAGGACGAGGTGCTGCTTCGCGCTGTTGGGCTGGGCGCCGGCCCGTCGCTGAGCTGGGACGAAACGCTGTTGACGCGGGACGCGTGCGGGGCTTCCGGGCACTCGGATGGCCGCACGGCCATGCGCTGGCGGCACAGCTCCTGCAAGAAATGGCAGGCGGCGGTGTCAGGCGATGCCACTGCCCTCTCGTCGCCTGCCATCCAGTCGAGGGCCCTGTGCTGGACACACACAGAACCGCGCACATGTGCAGACGCAGACACGATGCACACAGAGAACATGCATGTGCCTGACGCACACACGCGGCCACAGTGCACACACACGCACGTGCAAGTACATGGCGGGTAAAGCACACGGACACACGCGCACACACGAACAAAAGCATATACAGAAACATCAGACACAGGTGTACACACATGCAGAGACACACATGTTCACACAGTACACAGACACGGCACACAGATGCACACAAGCACTCGCCCGTGAACACACACACAGACACGCAGCACCGCCTCATGCACACACATGTACACACATGTGCACACAGCACATGTGCTGACACGCACGACACTCATGCACACACATGTGTGCAGGCACACAGCACACACAGATACACACACTCGCCCGTGAACACAGCAGCACTGCCTCATGCACACACATGCACAGACACACAAATGCACAAGCACATGTGCTGACACACACCACACTCATGCGCACACACGTGTACAGGCACACAGCACACACAGATACACACGCACACACGCAGCAGCACTGAAGGCACACGTGGCCACAGGAGCTGGCCCTGTGCTCCTCAGCGCCCCGAGAACCAGGCGCGTGCGGAAATGCAGAGCCCGACCCCACATCGGGTGTGGGGAAACCTCTGGTTCTTCCCTCCTTTCCCACAACAACTCCTGAACTGGTTCGGGAGGAGACATGGGGCCACCTACAGAGAGGAACTGTATGCTTGGTGGAGAATGTCTGTCTCCAGGTTGAAAGCAAAGCCACGGCACGACGCTGGAGCAGAGCTGCAGGCCCTGGGCCGCCTGGGTGCGGGTGGATGGCGGCCACACTGGCGTGTCACCAGGGTGTGGGCCACTGCCCCGACCCAGGGAGGGTCACCTGGAGCGACTGGGCAGTCTGACAGGACAAGTGCGTCCTGGGCCCAGGGACACACCGCTGAGACCAGCCTTCAAGAGGAGATCGGGAAGCGTCTGGAAGAGGCTCTGCCCGAGGAGTGAGAGTGGGGAGCCTGAGGGTCAGTGTCCCTCCCTCTGCACCTGGTGGGGGGGCGTGCGCTGCCGACCACGGGGCACTCCCGTGTCCACCTGTCCCTCACGGCAGCTGAACCTCGCTGCACACTCCAGGGACAGGCTGGGCATGGGCAGAGGTCCTTTCTTTCAGCCACTGGTCCACCGTGGGCAACGGCGCAAAACGAACTCAGAATATACATGCCTCCTTGTGAGGGGGGCCTCCTGCAAGAGGGGCGAGCTGCCCGTCGCCCTCAGGGGCTCGCCGGCTTGTCTGACAGTCCACCCTGGCGCGCCCTGGTGTCCTTGCGGTTTAGTTCACCAGGAAAAGTCCACACACATCCCAAGGTCCCCGGTTCAAGACCCTCGGGGGAAACAACCAAGATGAACAACTGGATAAAAAAGTGCTTCGTCCTCCTCCCGCTGCCTGCCTGACACTCGCCTCCATCCCTGCTGCAACCGTCCTTTAAAAAAACAAACCCACCCACGTGTTCTCAGAGTCTTAAGAGGAGAAAGAGGCTCAGTGCAGGCAGGGGCCGCTCCGACAGAGGGGCAATGCTGCTGACCACACGGCCCTCGCACGCGCCCCACGAAGCGCATGGAAGGTGTCTGCACCCGCACTGTGCTTCGAGGTTCCCTCAGAAGCAGCCCCCAGCACCGGCGGGGAGCTCAGAACCTGGGGAAGAAGGCGTGACATGTCTGAGGCGCATTCACCGAAGAGTCCAGGGACGTTTCCGGAGGGAACCCAGAGCCCAGACCTGCTGGCTGGGGACTGGCTCCCAGGGCGTGTGGAAGCGGGCTCCCCACGCGGCTCCCAACCGCAGAAGGGTGGCCGGGAGCGGGGATGGACGTGAACAAGGGTTCCCAGGTGCCGGGGATGTGGGGGGCACCGGGGTTTGGCCTCTCTGCACACGTCCACGAACGTGGGCCCATAACCGCGCTGGTCGCCGTCAGGCTCCTGCTGAGCAGGCCGGAGAAGGCGTGTCTGAGGGGATGAGCCGTTCTCTACAGCAGGGTGGCTGCTGCCCTCAGCGGAGGTCTGGCCAGGCTGGAGACCACCCGGCGACATGCCCCTCGCAGCCCTGAGCAGGACACTGCGCTGGCCGATGGCCGTGCTGCCCATCCCCACACCCTTCATGGAGAAGGGCCCTGTCCCCAGAGACCACACCCACCACACGGTGACAGGTGACCCTGTTGACAGGGACAGAACAGGTGTGCTGGGCGAACTGCATCTAAACGTGAGCGGCGTCTGCAGCTGTGCTCGGGCGAGGGGGCTGCGGTCGGCCAGCCGTGCCCACACTGGCACCGCAGCGCGGTCCGGGCACGCGAGGGTCACGCTCGCACGGGAGGGCCACAAACTGCCTCCCCGCAGACAGATGGGTCCCGAGTACAGGCCACATGGAGAGCCTCTACCTGCGCAAAAGCATCGATGATGCTCCGCATGCCGCGTGATCAGAGGACACTGCACACGCCCCGACGTCACAGCTACCTCTAAAAAGCGGTGAGGAAAACTCGCCGGCACAGGGATCAACACGGTCAGTTAAGTTACGACAAACGCCCTGCGAGTTTGCAGGGGAGATGCCCCGGGGGAGCAGAGGCTGGGTCCGTGGCCGCCAGCTGAGCGCAGTCCACGTACATCCCGAGGCCCGGGATCCTGACTCCGTGTTCCTGACCCCGGACAGCGGTGAGAGCCAAGATGGACAAGTACGTAAACGTAAATGAAAATATTTCTGCCTCCTCTCTCCGCCTGTCTACTTGCCTTCACTCCTGCTGCGCCTTTCCTTTAACAGCTATGACGGCGAAAGGAAAGCCTCCTCAGCACCTTGTGGGGAGGGCTGGACGGACACACTGCAGCATGAAACTGGAGCACTTTCTGACACCTTACACTGGAATCAACTCAAAATAGATGCAAGACTGGACAGAAGACTGGACACACAACTTACACGGAAGACAGCAGAGCTGGTACATTTATGATCGCAGAGGTCTCTGGGGTCTCGACTCCCACGTCAACGGCAAAACAATCACATCAAATGGGGCAGCAGCAGACTGCAGAGTCTGCGCAACGACGGAACCGTGGCCAGACGAACAGACGGCCCACTGACTGGGAGAAGATACTCGCTCTTCACACATCCAGCAGGGGTTTCTACCCAGAGAGATGAAGAACACACACAACTCAACAAAACCCACAGCCCAATCCAAAAGTCGGCAGGTGAGCTGAATAGACACCGCTCTGAGGAGGACACACGGACACCACGAGTCGCATGAAGCGCTCCTCACTGATGGTCAGGGAAAGGCAGCTCGGCCACAGCGAGGCACCAGCATGAACGGCCGGCATTCAAGACAAGAAACAGGCGCCGTCCGGGGCATGGAGAGGAGCCTCCCACCGGGGCGGGGGTGCGGGAGACACAGCCACTTGGGAAAGTGTGCAGAGTCCTCAGACATTAAAAACGGAACTTCCACATAATCCAGCCATCCCGCTTCCAGGATCTATGGGAAGAATGAAAACATTAACCGCAAAGAGGCCTGCGCCCGTGTCCACGCACTGGCGACGCGGCCAGGAGACGGAGACGGCCCAGCGTCCGCCGTGGCCGAGGGACGAGGACGGTGGTCACGTACCAGGGAGCGCTGCTCGGCCTGCAAAGGGGACGGCCGCTGCTCGTGGCGGCGTGGAGGGAGCGCAGGGCCCCTCACCGAGGGAGGAGGCAGGAGAAGGACGGGGCGTGGGCGACCTCCGCTAAGTGTGAGACATGGACAAACAGTGCAGGGAGCCAACAGGATGGAACGAGCACGAACCTTCGGGCCGGACAGCAGGGCTGTGGGCTCCAGAGGGATGGCCTGCGGTGGGGTCAGGTGCTGGGGAGCGACTATTAATTTTTCTCTCTCTTCTTTCCTTGAGTTTTTAAAATGTGTTTCTGTTTGGTTTTGTTTAATGATCATTGCAATAAATAAAAAAAGGTCTACGCATGCGGTGAAGGAAGCTGGAGACGAGCCCAGTTATGTTTTTAGATTTTCCTTGTGAGCAAGGGGGGGGAGTTTGGCAAACGTGTCTTCTCTCGTTGGATGGGAGCTGCCGGAGCCTCCGGCCTCCGCAAACCTCACGAGGCGCTTGGGATCCAGACCATCTCCCATTTGAAAAGTGACGCTGCTAGTGAGGCGGGCAGCAGCACCCCCTCAGTCGAGGGCCCTGAGTGAGGGGCAGCCACCCCATTCACCAGCACGGCACGAGGAGCGAGAAAGCAGGGGACCCGAGGCTCTGCGGCAGCCCAACCTCCGCCTGGGGGAGCCTGAGCCCTGAGGGGTTTGCTGTCTTCCCACCCGACGTCTGTTCTCTACAGGAAACAGGAAGCCGGGATGGTGTGAGTGCTTTCTCCAGGCGGCAGTGGGCGCCCTGCTCCCAGCCTGTGTGTCTGACCCCGGGCTGGCTTCTCAGCACATCTGTCTACCTGCCCTGAGGCCTTTCGAGCTGGCAAAGTCACTGAAGGAAACTTGCAGAGCCCTTTCGGGTCCTTAAGAGAAGGAGGCGCTCAGCTGACCCGAACAGAGCATTGTCCATGCGTGGGGAGCCCTGGCGAGGGCACCAGCGGGAAGCAGGGCTGCTACCACGGTCCCAGTTGTCACACTTCCCGCAGGCCTGCTGCTCCGGAGCGCGGTCCGGGCCCTGAGGTCTCCCCGCGTGGTCGTGCTTCTTTATAACACAACTTACAGAATAAGCTGAAAGGGATTCTGGGGCAGAAGCCCATCCAGACACATAATGATGCAATTGTCCCTAAAATCTTGCCTCCGTGGGGAGAAGTACGGAGCAGGGGATGTTCAGGGACAAGTGGCCCATCAGCCCGAGTTCTGCAGAGGCCACGATGCGAGGCTGAAGAAACAGTCTCGGGCCATGGGAAGGGCCTGGGTGGCGAAGCTGGTGTGCACGGCGCGCAGGTGCTCACCTCCCAGGTGGGCTGCAGGGCCAGGAAGGGCATGGGCTCGGTGGCTGAGAGTGGGGTGAGGCCGGCCTCTGGGGAGGCGCTGGGCACAAAGGCGCCGGCCGCGGCCTGCTGGCTATGGGAGGCAGTGGGAGGGCTGAGTGACCCCGCACAAGTGGCCAGGCCACCCCGAGAGTCATGTGGTGACTCTCCGGACATGTGACAGTGATCAGGGGGCACAGCGGCGGTGTCCGCTCCTTTCTGTGTCTCTCCTAACTCGGCGACACATCACTCTTGTGATGAGAAACACGGACAGCGGCTGTGTTTCCGCGGCGAGGCTCTGAACCAGTCACTCAGGTGCGTGCGGCGTTGGAGCGTCCTCACTCCTGGGACAAGTCCCCGCTGAGGCGGCAGGGTCTGGGGCCCCCTCCCCATGCTCAGAGGCTTCCTTCAAGTCCCCATCGTCACACGAGGTCCCATCGTCACACGAGGCCCCACCTGGAAGGACCTGCCTCTCCCAGGCACGAGGCTGTGGGCAACGCAGAGTCGGCTTCAGCCCAGGAGCTGTTGTGTGAATGTCGCAGAATGAGGAGCCTCTCAGGTCAGTGCTGCTGCAATAAGAGGCCGAGTCCTGCGCTGTGCTCACCGGGAGGGCCTCCCGCTTCTTGTGAGATGGGCAGTGGTCACTGAGGAGGACACAGGACTGCGCCCGCCTCCGGGGAGTCGGTCAGAGCAGACACGGGGGTCTGGGCCTGCAGGGATCCAGGCGAGCAGCACTCCTCCCAGGACAGGATGCACTCCACAAGTCTCCTGGGAGCCGGGACCCACCTGGGACTTGGGGCCCCCACCTGGGACTCGGGGCTCCCACCTGGGACTTCGGGTCCCCACCTGGGGCTCAGGGCCCCCACCTAGGACTTGGGGTCCCACCTGGGACTCAGGGTCACAATCTGGGGCTTGGGGGCCCCACCTGGGACTTGGGGTCCCCACTTAAGATTCGAGGTCCTTATTGGGACTCAGGGCCCCCACCTGGGACTTTAGGTCCCCACCTGGGGTTTGGGGCCCCCATGTGGGACTCAGGTCACAATCTGGAGTTTGGGGACCCCACCTGGGACTTCGGGTCCCCACCTGGGACTTGGGGTCCTCACCTGGGTTCGGGGTCCCTACTTGGGACTCAGGGCCCCCACCTGGGGTTTGGGCCTCCCACGTGGGACTCAGGGTCACAATCTGGGTCTCAGGGCCCCCACCTGGGACTCGGGGCCCCCACCTGGGACTCAGGGTCACAATCTGGGGCTCGGGGTCCCCACCTGGGGCTCGGGGTCTGAGCACGCCCGTCCCTTATCTGCTTCTACGCACCAGTCCTCACGCCCGTCTCCTTCCCACGTCTGAGGGGTCGGCACTCATACCTCCCATTTCCCTTTGGTGTGAACATTCAAACCTCTCAACTGAGCCTTTCACCAGACAGACGCGCTTGTCCTATGTTTGGTCATTTAGCGTTCGCAGTGTCATTTAGCCCCAGTTTGCTGGGTCCTCAACCTCTCACCAGTGCTCCATGGCCCCTTCCTCTCCTGCTGTCCGGGTCTCCGTGTGGTCAGTGACTCCTGCTGCTGGTGACACTTGTCACTCACTTTCCCCCTTGGTCTCAGGGAAGGAAATCCTCACCAGGACTTGCACCAGCTCTCCACGTCCCTGGAGCCTCACGCTCCGGGCCTCCTGCCAGGAGGAGTGTGCTCTCCGTCCTGTGTGGGTGACAGTGACCGCCCAGTGGCCCACTGACAGAGTCTTGATCGGTTCTCTTCCCAGTGCACATCCAGGACACTTCACTAGGTTTCTGATGCCCCTTTCTCCCATCAAACCGGTACCACAGTCCCAGAGCTTCCGGGGCCTGGCCTGTGGGTGACCGAGGGCGTGTTGGCTGAGCCCCTGGAGGGATTTTCAGGAGTCAGCTCCATGGCTTTCGTCAGAAGCGGTGTCTGGATGCAGCCAGCTGGCACCACGGCTGCATCCAGTCCCGCGCGTCCGCCTCATCCACCCGCAGCGGGGACATTCTCCTTCAGGGTGCAATACGGTCTCGCGTGGTCCTCACAGAACAAAACGAGGACCCTGGGGAGCCCCGTTTCTCAAGAATTGCACTGGGGATCCCGGCTGAGATGGGACACAGCGGGACCAGGGGGGCAAGACTCCGTGGGTCCTGAGCAGAGTGCTGGCCTCAGAGGGAGGCCTGCGGGGCGCGCTCCGCTCCGGTGCTGCCGACGCGCCCACCTCGCGAGCACCCCGAGCTCGACGTGACGGCAGGCGGACAGGCGCAGATGCTGGCGGGGGCTCGTGACGTCTCCCTCACACTCGGTCTCCAACCAGAGAGCCACCCTGACCATTTCAGAGAGCGGGCACAGATTAATGTCACCCAGGAGAGGGTGGGTGGACAGCTGACCAGGACACTGGGCAGAGCCCAGTTGCCACCAGGGTGAGGAGGGGAGCTGGCTGCTGGAGTATCAGGCTGGATGAGGCGGGTCCCGTTGAACGGCTGTCACTGCACATTCGTTCTCATGTGGGTCACCACGCACCCATCACGTGGGTCACCACACACGTGTCAAAGCCTTGGGACAAGGACTCATGCGGGTTTGTGAAACGCAGCAGAAAAGAGAGCAGGTGGACTTTGGGGCATGTCTGCCCTGTGGGGAGGGGTGCCAAACAGGGGCAGCTGCCCTGGGTCAGGGCTCTGCAGGGCGGGAGCCTCCCCATCCTCACGCTGCGCAGCAGCCCTCCCAGGACGGGCCTCTAGGAGCGCACCCGCGGGCGCCCCACACCCCTGTCTCAGCTCCGCGGCGCCCCACGTGCTTGGGGGTGTGTGTGCTCACGTGCGTACCACACAGACACGTGTGCACACATACACGACAGGCCAACTCGGAGCAGAGAATAAAAGCCATCAAAATGAGTTTTTTCATGCAGTGAAGTACATACAGATGTAATTCAAATACAGTTTCACATACTTACGAGAAAACATGAGACTTACTAGAACAATGGGGGGAATTTGGTGGCGGTGTTCCGTTAAAGTGATCGTTATGGTGTATTTCAACTGACCTAAAACTTAAGGGACCCAATTCCTCAAGCACAGGGAACTTTGCTCTGTGATCCGGTAGAGCTGAGTCTGTGTTTAATGCTAAAGTGTCAGGAACCACCAACGAAGATCTGCTTTTCCAGCAGGCAATCAAACTACCCCACACAGATAACTAAGAACTCTTTACAGCGCTGACCCTATAAAACAGCTCTGACTGGAGGAGGAAAAGATGAAGATGGATGTGTATGCATGAGGACACAGTCGTTCAAACGCCCACTGAGCAGTGACGACCGGCCGACGGGTGCCCGGGAGACCGGGGAGGCGGGGAGCAGAGCAGGAAGCCGGGAAGACTGGGGGGACCTGGGGAGACTGAGGAGCTGGGGGGACCTGGGGAGAGCAGGGGCAGGGAGACCGGGAGCCGGGACGTGAGGGGCGCACAGCCAGCAGAGCCGCAGACTTCAGGACAGGTGCTGGGACGAAGGGCGAGGGCGGCAGCCGAGGAGCGGCCCGCAGGTGGGCTCCCGCCCCACCAGGCGCCCCCAGCGATGCTGCACCGCTGCAGCCGAGCTGTGGTGCCCAGCGGGCCTCTGCGCCCTGCGGCCTCGCTCAGACTGCACACCTCAGCACACCTCCCTCCGAGGCTCCCGCTTCAACCCAGCGATCACGACCTTCCAAGAGGGACCTAGGATTTCTAGCACGATCCCAAGAAATAAAGTCAGCGGTTCCGCTTTCCCACCCCATGCCGAGACCTGGTCAGCTCTGTGCACGCCCTCACCTGCATCACAAGATGGGTCAAGAGCAGAGGCCAGAGATTCGAAAGCCGTCGGGGAAAAGAAGCATACGAGCATTTCAGTACCAAGATATTTTACCTCAAGCGTTGCTTTATGATTGCAAAATTTAAAAAAAAAAAAAATCCAAACTGGAGGGGTTCAGAATGGCAGCTGATGAAAACCCAAATAAAATAACAAATAACAAATAAAATGTCATACCTCTCTCTCTATGGGCACATGACTGAGTCCATGCCTGCTCTACAATTCTGATTCATTCGTACCTGTTATTATGGGTGTCCTCACGAATCCATATCTACTGCACGGGTACCCTCATAAATCCACCTGCTATCAGGATATACCAATATCAATCGCATTCATTTACCAAGGAAAGTAACCTGTGCTTTTATGATTCTTCAACATATGACATTCCCAGCCCACGGCTGAGTCCTCTTCTGATAAAAGCAGGTGAGGACACTGCCCCGTGTCTGTCCTGGGAGAAAGCTGCTGGATGGGGGTAGCCCCAGATTCCAAGCTCAGTTCACCAGAAAATCCAAAATGTCCCGCATCCACTTTTAAAGGAAAAGTTTTTTCTGTTTTTTTTTTTTCTTTTTATAATCTGGATTGGAGAAAAGCACACATTTCATTTATTGTCCGGATTACAGATTCTTATTAAACAAACCAGAGCTCATTATAAAATCAATATCAACTTAACCAGCAAGCCCCCAGGAGGGACAGCAGAAAGGTCACTCCAAGAAATTCAAACAATTTTCCCGCTGGAAGGGCCTGATTTTAATTACAGATACTATTAATTAGAGCTGTCACCGGGAAGGGTTTTTTCCTGTTAATTATCACACACTCATTTCTAAGTATGTGTTTTCAACCTGCATTTTGGTCAAAATTAGTCATTGCCGAATGCAAGTCCAACCTTTCCATTCTATCAATATTTTATATTTGAATTTCAAAGTGTATCAAAGGGAGGCACGCTTCCTAAAAATCCACCCCTATGATCTCCTGCCTCTCACACGGAGCAGAGCTGGTGTGATCATTTATTTATGTCTTGGCACAGGCTTGGCCCAGAAGACCCAGCCTCCTCACTGACGGTGTTTGCTCAGTAGCATTTCTAGATAAGTTCTCTTCGCTCGCGTGACCTCTTTCCCAGGCTTCTTCAAACGTGCTTTTGCTTTTGAAGCAAAGCCTGGTGCAGCTTCTGAAATGCCATCTCCAGTCGTCTGAAGTTGCCATTTCTTTATAAGAAAAGATTGCACTGACCAGGCCGGGACCTTCTCCAGGAAAAGGGCCTCTCTATCCGACGCCAACACCAAGAATTTTCAAACAGGGTAGGGATGCGGGGAAGAGAGCCGCTTTCTCCCGGTCTCTTCTAAGCAGATTCAGCCCTGCTCCTTCCGTGGGAGGGGCCAGGGCGGCCCCTGGGGGCAGCAGGCAAAACAACAGGGCGTTTTCTAGAAAGAGCCTGGGGGTCCCCTGTGCACCTCTGATGATAGAATGGCAACATTTAACTTATATATCACTGCAAATATGACAGATCATTTCTAAGACACATTACATACCACCATCAGGTGATTAGAGAAAACAAAGAATTAGTTCAATCGGCAAAGATCTTTTACAAATATATCAGGATTAAATTGGAAAAGTCACAACGAAGTCAATTGTTCTACTTTCCCCAAACGGGTAGCTATATGGGGAGTTAAGTGATACTTTGTGTAGAGGAAAGCAAACGTGTTGACTTGCATCTCTTCTGACCAAAGGCACTGTTCTCATCACAGGCCATTGTGAAAGGTACCCTGAGCCACAGAAGCCATGCACGTTCTGTGGAGGGTCGGTGCCCTTTCCGCCAGCCCTGCCTGCTCAGTCCCGCTGGAGCAGGTGTGTCTGTGAGGCGGCCGGCATGGCTCACAGCCTGGGTGACTGCCCCCTGGCCCGCCTTCAATCTCCCTTCCTCCCACTGGCATCGGAGGGCAGGGCGCCGGCCAAGGCACTTTCTTGTGGGAGCCCGAGGAAGGGACAGCTTAAGGGACTTCTGCAAACATCTACACCGACACCAATCTCGAAGCTCTGGCAGTTTTCACTAATAGTGGCCAAACTAAGAAAGATAACAGATAATGCATAATTCATGCACCATGCTTTCCACATTTCTAATTAGCAACCTGCTCTCACAGCTAACAGGAGACTCCAAGAACAGCTTAAGATTAATATAGAGCAGTAAAACTGTGCTGGGGAGGTATTTACATGAATGCTAATAAGTTTCAGATTGTCATCATAAAAGAACCCAAACGAGGAATAAAAAGAACCCCGCTGGGACCGGGAGGGGGAAGGCTGGGTCTTTTCGGGGGAACCAAGCCGGCACTGACTTTGAAAGCCTTTTACCTGGTAGGCGGCGGTGGCATCTGGGCCCGCGTGGCCCCCCAGGCCCCAGAGCTGGCCCTTCAGTCGGAGGTGGGAGCGGTGACGCAGGCAGTAGACCAGGCCCGCCGCCAGGAGGACGCCGAGGATGGCCGCCACGGAGACGAGGGTGAGCGCTGCAAACCTGGCGGAGTCCTCGGGCTCCGCAGGAGGGGCCGGCAGCTTGAGTCTGCTTTTCTGCGAAGAGGAGGGAGGGAGGGCCGTTAGTGCCAGCGCTGCCACCGAGAGCCACCAGCCCCGCATGGCCACCGACCGGCAGGAGCCGGCGGGCGCCCCTGCACAGAGACAGGCTGCTGAGGGCGCGTGGAGGCATCACTTCGCCTCCTCCCTGGTGGCCGTTTTCCAAACTTCACACTATCAAGTCTTCAGCAACTAATTCTCTGTCTTAAGTCACACCAAGCGCCACCCCCTTTAAACAGGTACCAGCGATGGCCCGTGGCCCGAAGGCCGGTGCAGCCTCAGCTGAGGGCTGCGGGGCCGTCCTGCTGGGCGCCGGGCGCCGGCGTCTTCCCTGGCCACAGTGGCGGGCACGGGCACTGCAGGTTCCACGTCTCTGGGGGCAGCTCAGTCTCCACGTGCACGCTGCCGCACGACGCAGCCCTCATTAACGGCATTAAAAGGCATATTAGCAACAATTAAAACGCCACAGGAAGACGGAGAGGAGGCGCCCAACTCCGGCCCGCGCGCCCCCGCAATTACACGGGAGATGGATAGGACGCACCGCCTGCCCGGCCGGGCTGCTGCAAGATGAGAACAATTAGCAAACTCCTTTCCAGCGCCTAATTTCGCGCGGTAACAAAATGGATTTTTCCCCATGAATGCCTGGCCGGCCTATTCATTATCTCTCTTCTATTAGTAATTTTCTGCTCCACATTCAGCCCCCGACTCTTCATTTCCTCCTGTCTCCCAGCCAGCGTACACAGGGCCTCTTACGTCAGGCCGGGCCCACTTTTATCTTGCGATCATAAAGACCACCAAAGCAATTATCGCCGGTCTTGACTGGAAAAGCTGGTCATTAATTAGCCTCCTTTTGCCTTCGGTGCGGCGGATTAGCTGGTGCCGGGACCGAGTTAATGGAAACGCGGGTTAAATGAGAAAAGGCGCCCGGATTTTCCTGCCTGGATGCGCGGCTCCGAGGAGGACGGCGCGGCCGGTGAACGCGGCGGGCGGGCGGGCGGGGACAGGACGGGGAGGGACGGGGGAGGGACGGGGGAGGGACGGAGAAGGGACCAGGCGAAAAAGAAAGAGGGAGGGAGGAGAGGGAGGGAGGCGGGGAGGGCTGGGAGCAGAGGGAGGCGCGCAGCGCCCGTGGCCAGGCCCGGCTGGCCGCACCCCACGTCCCGGCGCGTGGACAGTGGCGGGGACCCCTGGCCCGCCCCGCCCTCCCGCTGTCCCCCTCCTGTGCCGCGTCCTGCGAGTAGGCAGAACCGCCGCCCGCGCCCGCACCCCGCGCCCCGCGCCCGCCAGGCCAGCCCTCGCAGGAGGAGGGGGACCCTCCGCGGCGCTGCGGGGCGCACGCGGGCGGGACGGGAGCGCCCGCTCGTTCGCGCGGCGGTGACGGGCATCTGCCCCTCGGTGTCCTCCCGGGCAGGTCCGCACCCAAGGGTTGCCGCGCGCGCGGGACGGCGTGTCCAGACCCGGCCCCCGAGGCTCCCCGACAGCGCCTGCCGGGGGAGAGACCCGAAAGGACACCCAGGTCGGGGGTCGTTTCCAAGGGGACGGCTGGAGCCCTTCGCGCCGCCCGGCCTCCGGCGGACCGGGCCTAGCAGACCTCGCGGGCACAACAAAGGAGGAGCGCCGGCCGACGGAGGGTCCAGTTGTCCCCAGTCCGCCCTGGTCCGCTGGCGCCGCGCCACGCACCCTCCATCCCGCCGCCTCCGCGCAGGCAACTAGCGGTCCCCACGCCCCGCCCGCGGCCGAGCGCCCGCGGCCGCTCCACTCCCGGCCTCGGGGACCCGCGCACCCACGTGGCCGACCGCGCCTGCGAGCCCGGATTCCCCAGCCTTCCAGCCTGGCTCAAGCGACGCGCAGTGCCTCCGTGTGTCCGGTGGACAGTCACCCGACGGGTGGAAAGCCAGGGTCGGCCTCTCCCGGCTGTGTGGGCGCGGCTTTCCTCGTCGCGGCTGCCGCGGGCTCACGCGTGGGGAGCACAGGCAGCCCCGTGGGCGCTTGCTCCAGGTGAGGGATTGTGAACATGCACGGAAGAGGCTGATGGTGGTGTCCACACCGCCCTGGGCTGGCCCAAGGTAACTGGAGAGTCCCCTGTGGGGTGCGCACTATGACTCCGGGTCTTCCCCAACGCCAGGTCAGGTTTGGCCCTCCTCCAGCAGCAGACCCCGGTCTCCACTAGGAGTGCACTCAGGAGTGCCAGGAGTTATTGCCCACAGCCAGGGACTTCTTGAGCCTGTTCCCACCTGGAAGCCAGTTTCTTGCATCCCAGGTGCTCTGGGAGGAAATGGGAGGAAGGGGACAAGAGGGCCAGATCTCACACATCCCATTTTCTTGGTCTCCTCCCAGCCGGAAGTCCAACTGTCCCCAGAGAAGGGGGGGACAGCTTCCTCCTCAGTCACCTGTAAGTAGTCCCTTTCCAACAGCCAGGGAGCGGGGTCAATGAGGCTGGGAGGGGCCAGCACAGTCCCAAGGGGCCTGGACAGCAGGCACTGGAGCCTCAAGGGGAAGGCAGAGTTGGACAGAGGCCTGTGGCACAAGCGGGCAGGATCGGGGCCAGCTGAGAACCCCGCCTTCTGCAGGCTGTGGGCACAGCTGAATGCAGTCGCTCCTTCACGCCTCCCACTCCCAGGCTCCAGGGTCCACCCAGTGCTGAAAAGGCGGGGCAGCATTAGCCAGATGAAAACTGTTGGGTTCAAGTCAAGTCTTAAGAATCCTGGAAGAAACAAAAATGTATAAAGATTCTAGCTTGTTTTTTTTTTTTTTTTTTTTAAATAAAGATTATGAATGCATCTCCTTGGCATAGTGATTGAGTTGAAATGTCTTTGCAATACTTATCTTTTTGAGAAGCTAAAAAAAAGATCTTCAAACTCCTACTAACCAGGACTTCGAGAAAAATAAATTATTCTGCTGTGGGTTGAAAGACTATCTGTGGGTGAGCCCCAGTCCTGCCTCCTGTGAGCAGGGCGGCCTGGGCCCCTCGGCTCCGAGGACCAGGGCGGGAACTACAGGTGCTGGCCTGAAATGGTGTCCGCAGCGAGGCCCCGCGGAGAGCCCGCACTAATTAGAGGCATCTTGTCAGTCTTGACTTGAAAATGAAAGGAAAGAATGTTTAAATATTTATGACTTTGACATTTACAGCCAGGCATCCTTAAAATCAGAACACCCCTTCTGCAGGGCGGTGGCAGCAGCCCTCCACCAAAGTGTGGAGAGGCAGTGAGGAGAAGGTGGCACCAGGAGCCTGGTCGGTGCGCCCGGGATTTGGGAGGCCCATGCCAGCTCCCAAGATTCGGTTTTGGGTGCAGAAAAAGTACATTATTTTAAATAATCAGGAATGACCAAGTCAAGTTTGTCAGGTTAGCTGTATCTAGAGTAAAATGAAGTACAACACTGCATATATCTGCCACCTCTACCTGTTATTCCTCCAGTTAGAATAAAAATATTACCACGTTGTGATTTGACATAAATGTGTGGTCAGAGACCTCCCTGGAACTGCTCTTAGAAATCAGAATCCTTATGTTGTCCTGACCCCGTTTACCTGCGACGCTCATAAATGGAGCTCCCCCCTGGTTTTATCTTCTGAGCCATTTATGGCAAAGTGTCCATAAAACTTTTTCTAACTGTCCATGTGCTAAGATGAAAAGAAGAAAAAAAGAACATCCGCTCCCCGAAGCTGACTGTGAGAGGACACAGCCACACAAATGCAGATGACAAATGCATGGTGACAAAGTTTGCTGACAGGTAACAGGACTCAGTATCTTTCCAAGGCTGTGCAATGGGACCAGTTACCCAAGAGCAGCTCATTATGGAAGTCACTGACTTGTAATTTAAATACAACAGTGCCCCAAACCGGTGGTTCCAGTTCTACTGGGGCTGGGTTTTCCTTGCCGTCAGTTCTGAAGAACTGGTTTGCAAACCCAGCCTCATCATGCGCTTCTCTGCACTTGATGATACTAAAATGGGAAGGACCATTTTCCCTGTAAAATTTAGAAATCAGTTCCAGGGACTATTAATAAGTTGCTCTAACAAGTCTGTCTCTGGGTTCCTAGATGAATCATCTTTTGGAATTACTGGGAAATTTCATGCTCAATGTACTAACGTGTATTTTTTAAATAAGGTTGTTATCACTTCACAGCTGATCAAAAACGTTTAAGTTTTCAGGTCATGGGAAAGACCAAACTTAAAAAAAATATGGGGAGGGGGCTGTTTTAAAATATTTTAAAAGTATTTTTAAGCTGTTAACTGAACTATTTTTAATTTGGAATTCACCACAGAATTCTAATAAATAAGAGAAGTCAGGCGGAAATAATCATGTATTAATTCTCTGCATTACAAAATCTTTTCAGAAGCTATTATCAGAGCAAGAGGCATTGCGGTCTGAATTCAGGGTGGGAGAAATCCTTTGTGCAGCTGAAAGCTATTGTTCCCTGTGTAGATGAAATTGTACTTGCAAATCTGCCATTCAAGTAGCCCGAAGAGAAAAAAAAAAAAAAAAAAAAAAAAAGCCTATATGGGCAAAAGAAAAGAATCTCCAAAAATAATTATTCTTAAATATAAACTTTAATGAAAATAAGTTGAGTATGCTGATTTAAAATAGGCCTTTGGTTGAGGTTTTTTTTCAGGCCAGGCATAAATAAACACAGAAAAGCTAATAAAGTGTGTCTTGGCCGCCTGCAGGCGCTCCTGGAACAGCCCTGTGGGGCCACGCTCGGTTTAAGTTATCGGGGAAGCTGTAGGATATTCACGTTGAAAGGGGAAAACACCCTCCGGTGGACTGCTTTTTAGTAGAGGCCGATGAACAGCGCGAGGTCCCAGGGAGAATGGGGAGTTGCCAGCTGAGTCCCGACCCAAGCCGATCAGTGCCCCTGGGAGGCCCGCCGCCCTCTTTCCCACCGCTGCCTTTTACCCGCAAACTCAGCTCAGCCAACTAACCAGGTAGTCGCTTGCTGGGCCGCGCACAGCAGACCGGCGCTGCGCGCCTGAAGGCAGGTGTCGCCTCCGTGAGGTGTGGGCGCAGGGGGAGCCCCACACCCCCTGGCAAAGCCCAAACCCGCCGCAGGATTGGGGCTTTTGCTTCACCCCTCTGGAGGCTAAGAAGCCAGTCCTAAAGACCCCAGCCAGGCTCCAGTGCGGCGCTCTGAGGAGCCTGTCCTGCGGAGTGCCCAGTACCCAGGGAGCAAAGGCCTGGAGGGCTCCTCCGTCCTCCTGCCCAGACCCTCCCCTAACTTATTCAGCAGACACAGGGCATGGAAGGGCTGGCCAGCACCGCAGGGTACAAAGGGCTGAAGGACCAGGATCTTGGGGTAATCACCACAGCGGGGACAGGGGCCTGGGGTGCCCTGGTCCCTTGCTCAGGGGACGATGCCTGGTCCAATCTCTCTGGTCATAAAGCGCGGGAGCAGGCGTCAACAATGTGCGCCCAGGACTTTGGCTGTGTCCTGAATTCAGGAATGTGGCAAGGCTGTGCCCTTAGCCCCAAGTGGGGAGCCCAGAGCAGAGACCACGATGAGGGACCAAGCAGGAGGGGCTTGGGATCCCTGTGCAGGACAGCTGGGTCACTGGCCAGAGCTGGGTGCCCAGCGGTGTGGCTGGGGTGCAAAGGGGTGGTGGGCACTGGCGCCTGTGACAGACTCCTCAGCCATCCAGCATGGAAGCCCAGAGGCAGAGTCTCTCCGTCCAGCTCTGATTCTGCTGAGAATTTTCATTTCAGGGTCCACTGGTGGAAGCTTCTGAGACCTCCAAGCAGGCCCCAGTGCAGGCCACACAGGTCGTTAATGAAGGAAGAACCCATGTCTCTCGTTCAACTGCTCCCTCAGAACTTTCTCCCCTGTAGCGTGGCCATCTCACTTTGGGGACATCTCACTTTGCCGGCTCCCTTTGGGAAAGGGCTGGTGGCACTCCAGGATTTTCTCACGCTGGGTGGTGGGGCTCAGAAGACAATCCTTTCCCACCCAGAACCCACCTGTCCACAGCGTGTTCCTCTCTCTCTGCGCACCTCTCCAGGTCCCCAAGGCTCAGAGGTGCCACCCGACCCCAGTGGGGAGAGAAGAGTGCCTCAAAATGGGCCTTGAGGAAAATGCCCCCACACTGGACCCTCCAGCTGACTGTAGATCCCTCTCCTCCCACCCTTCCCAAACTCCTCCCCATTTGCACCTCCCGGGTCTGAAGGCCTGGAGCAGCTGGGACAGGCGAGGAGAGGGAGCTGGGAGAGATGCCGAGGCCCCGGCGCCAGTTCAGTCCCAAGGTCTGCACGCGCTGGTGGTAGGACAGCCGCCAGCCCCCCTCAATCTTTCTGCCCGGGAGGAGCTGCCACGCACCCATCACCCGGGACACCCACCCTAGACCGGCTTGGGGGATGACCTCGGAGGCAGATCTCACTCAGCCAGAGCCTTTGACAGGCGTCCTGCTGCAAGTCAGAGTTTGTGGGGCTGGGCGCTCCGACACCGGGCCGCCCAGCTGAGGCCCCCCACGCGCACCCTCACCCTTGCAAGGCTCGGGCTGGCACCCGCCGCCCACACCTGCCGACACCCCCGCCCCGCCCTTTCCCTCCTGCTCTGCTGCCCCCGCCCCCACGCCCCCTCCGGCTCCGTCCCTGCCGGCCCGCGGGGTCCGCAACCCCGGTTACCTGCGGCGGGGCTGGCGACCGGCGCGCGAGCTGCAGGAGGGGGGCGCGTGAACCGGGCCCAGCGGCCTCGGGGCGCGGAGGCCGCGGGCGGCGGAGGCGCCATCACCTCGTCCAGCCATCTCCCTGCGCCGGAGTCACAGACGAGCGGGGCCATCCTGCTTCTGACCACAAACTTCTCGGGCGGCCGGCGGAGACAAAGGTGCCGCGCGCGGCGGCTCCGGGGCGGCAGCAGCAGCAGCAGCACCGGCTCCCAGCCCCGCGGGCGTCGGCAGCTCTGCACCGCCGCTCCGCCCAGCAGCGCGCGCTCCGCCTCGGCCGGGCCTTCGTCGAGGGGCGTGGGGCCGGGGCGGCGGGGCCAGGCGCGGGAAGGTCCCCGCACGGCCAGCGGCGCGCGCAGCTCCATCCAGCGCGCCCGCCGCGCCCCGCCTTATATCCGGCCCGGCGCGCACCCGGCCGGCGGCGGCGCGGCTCGCGGCCCAGCCACCGGTTGCTATAGCGATGCCCCCCCCCCACATGTTGCTGACAGCAATTGGCTAAGGGGCCGCGGCTCTCCATACACCCTCTCCCGCCCGAGACTATGAATGGACATCGGCTTTGTCAGTCATTCGCACCGCGCGGCAGCCCAGGCCTGGGCCCTTTCTTTCCAAGTCCTTCTCCTTTTCTTCCTTCGAGTCGCTCTTCGAACGGAGCAAGTGGGGGTGGGGCAGGGGTTAGGGGACTCGACAAGAAACGTCAGCCTGCCAAGGTCCTACTCCGACCTCTGCTAAGAGAGGGGCGAAGCCATCAGAACACTATGCAAGAGAAAATGGATGGCCAATCGTTCTTTCCAGTTAGTTCCCCCACTTCTGCCATGGCCTTCTGCTCCCTTTCCAAACTGGAACAGGCCGACGATGCGGGGCGGATCTCCGAGCTACCGCCCTCGGCCCCCTCCTTTACATGAACCGTGAACCTGGGCCGCCTGATCTCAGATGTAGCACAAAGCGTTTGCCCAATGCGGGAGCCATCGAGAGCTTAGCTGCTCTTTGCTCCAGGCGAAGTGCGGGCTGAGATGATGGTGGGAAGGAGGGGTCAGCTATGTCGTAGCCCACAGTCCCTCCCCCCTACACCCTTGGCCGAAGGCGAGTCGGGGAAAGGAGCGGAGTCACATGGGCCGCGCTCCTAGGCGCTGGAGCCTCCCCCAACTCCGGGACACCGGCAGGCAGGGGTGAGACTGGCAGGCGGGTACCAGCCGACCAGGCCTCTTTCTCGCCCTGCAGTCCCTGGCCCTTTCCCCCACTCTTAACCTCCGCAAGTCCAGGACTCTGGGTCACAGCCACAGGTTGGGACACCCCGGGTGCGCAGAGCCCCCGCCGAGAGCCAGTGCCGAGCCCTGAAATCCAACATCTGTGCGTACAAAGCCGTTCCGAGGCCCACAGCTGCAGGAACAAGGGGAAGAAAGAAGGGAGGGGGGCAGACCTTGTCACATGCAGATGACAGTCTGCGAAGGGCTCTTTAGTTTTCCCTTTTTCTGGAAACCCTGGCGCCCTCCTCCCCGTCCCCCTCTCCCACCGCCTCCCCATTGTTCTGAGCTCTCGGGACAGCTGGAGACGGCGGCCTCTCAGCGCCGGGTGGCCCCTCCTAACCCGACGCCCCCCTCCTGCCCCACCCTCTGCGGCCCCGCGCCCCGTCGGCCCCTCCAGGGCAAACTCCGCACCCCACCCCCCTCGGGCCGCCAGCCCGGCCGGGCGGAGCTTGCGCGGTTTCCCGCCGCCGTCCCTTCACTCAGGCTGCGCGACCTGCCCGCGCACGTCTCTCCTGGAAACCGAGGTGCCGAAAACCCCGGCTGGGAAGGATCATCACGGACGCGAGTCGAGTGCCTACGGCACGCTGGCCGCGTCTAAACGTGTCCCAAGGCCACTTCCCCTGCGCGCAGGCTGGGCCCAGGCTCCACCTGGGTTCTGAGATGGGGGTGGGGGGTTCGCCTGGAGGCCGGAGCCCGCCTGCGCCTCGGCGGCATCCAGAAGCAGGAGGGCAAAGCGAGCTCCTGGGGACGCCAAAGGGGACCCACCAGTGCGCCCGCCCTCGACACCCAGTAGGCCAGGAGGGTAAGTCACCTAGGCCTCGGGTCCCCACGCCGGAATAGGGCCTGGAGACGCCCTGCAAACGCACTGAGGGTGCGGCGCCCCGCCCTCCCGGTACCCTCTCCGTGTTCCCGCCGGGGGGCCCGCCCTCGGTGGGTCCTCCTCGACCAAGACCCGGTCCCTCCCGCTGCCTTCCTCGGGCTCGGGCCGCTCGGGTGCCCACAGCCACTGCGTACCTCACCGGCTGCGGGGCGACCCCTGGCCCCGAGCGAGGAAAGGGGACAGTGGGAGCGCGGGCTTGGGCGCGGGGAGCCTGGGGGGCGGAGAGGGGGCAGGGAGGGAGGGAAGCAGCTGGGGGAGGGGACCTGCCCTGGCCTCCCTGGGAGCCAGCCTCTCCATGGCAACGGCCTGCGCGCGCGTGTGCGCGCTCCTGGTTGGGGGGGCGTCCCGAGCCTCGCCGGCGGCGCGGGGCGGGAGGCCGGGAGTCCGCTCTCGGACCGAAGGGCCAGCTTCCGAGGTGCTGGGGACGCCCTGGGACTCGGGACCGGGTGGCGGTCGGCAGGGACCCGCTCTGGTTGCGCGCCACCGTGGGGACCCAGGGTGCCCGGCCTCAACGCTGAGGCCTCCCGCTGGGGCCTCGGGGACCCGGGTGATCGGGCGAGTGTCCAGGGCCGCGTGTCTTCACCGCGACTC
The DNA here is from genome assembly GCA_004363575.1 of Solenodon paradoxus. NCBI lineage: Eukaryota > Metazoa > Chordata > Mammalia > Eulipotyphla > Solenodontidae > Solenodon > Solenodon paradoxus. The sequence goes on along the minus strand of RJWH01004227.1, from coordinate 7,447 downwards.
GGCGCGGAGCCTGGCAGGGCGCTGCGGGGAGGACACCGGCCTGGCTGTCGCCGCGGCGGCGCCTGCGTCCCGGGCCAGCCCGGGCGCCAGCGCCAGCGCCACCTGAGGTCGCGGCCGGGCGCGGACCGGGGGGTCAGCAACAGCTGGGGACGTGCTCGGGGGTGGGTGGTGCCGCCGCCGGCTCCTCCTGGCGGGGGACCGGCCGCGCGCTCACCTGGCGGCGGCGCCGAGCCCCGCGCGGTGCCCCTCGGACTTTTCTCGCCCTCGGCCGCCGGAAGCCACGACCAGACGCGAGCCCCCGCTCCGGTGGTTTGGACAGCGGCCCGGGGCGTCTCGCAAGGCCGCCCGTGTGGCTGAGCGCGCGTGCGGCCACCTGGCTCCCCGACAGAGCGAGGAGCGCTGCGCCCAGGGGCCCCGGGGCCACCGAGGGCCGGTGGCTCCTAGAAGGCTGGAACCCAGAACAGGGCAGAGCTTAGGGCCAGACAGATTTGCTTTCTTCACACATGCCATGTCACGATAAATAAGTGAGTAAATAAATAAGCTTACTTTATTTAGCCAGCGTTCAGCTGTCCCTAAAGGTTTCACTTCCAACATCAGAGCACCACGTTTCTGATTTAATCAGAATTTAATGACCTACCGATCTTTCTTGAGCTTTCAGGAAGACTGGAAGGGGACGGGGGTAGGGGTGGCCTGATTTAAGCTCAGTTCTGGCCACTTTTTATCGTTAGGTGGGCCTTAATCCATAACCCAGAGCTCACAGATAGAAATGTGCACTTTCCGGGGGCAGCTGGGAGCATTCCTCAGGGGTCCTTTGTGGGGACAGCAGGGGCCTCTCCCCAGGGTCCCCCTCAGCTGAGATAAGTGAGTGCCTGAAGGCCCTCAAAGGAACAGCTGTATTTTAGGTGCTGGTCTTTGGTCTCAGGAACTGAAAAATCAATCCACCAGATTTTCATCCTCTTTTTCCTTATTGAAAAAAAACTGCTTTCTTCTTTCTGGGGCTGAAAAATCTATCTTTTAATTATTCAAAATACTTTATAAGTTTTTTTTTTTTTTTTTAAATAATGTGAGACTAGATTCAGCTTATATCTTGAAGAAGGGATAATGATGTTACAATTTTTTTTTTTTGTCATGAGAACCTAGACTTCATTTAATAATAAATTTCAATTTCTGAATCCAGTGACATTTCCAGAGAAAACTTAAATATGACACAAATGTTTCTGAGAGGCATGCTGATTGAAATCATTTATAAATGATAAATGAGAACACTGTTCACATGGATTGTTTGGTGGATGAATAAAAAGTACAGTATATGTGAAATTCTCAAGACCTACAAAATATCCAAACAAAAGAGTTTAAAATGATTTGCTGATCTGCTAATACTTCTTTTACAGCGCAGTTCACATTTGTTATATGTAAAACCTAATGTTCTGTGGTGAGAGTCTCATTTTCAGTTTCAGGAGCACCAAACTGTTAGAGATCACATATTTAAGTGATTGGAATAAATTTCCAATGTACTACATCATCAAAGAAAATGTATTTTTTGAACAAAATGGAGAAAGACTGTCATGGGAAACATGACTATATAAAGCAAAATAACACCTATTTCTGGAATTTTAAATAATATGGTAAGCCAGAAAATTATTAAAAAATAATAACCTGAGGTATTTCCTCGATTTTGAAAACTGAAACCAATTAAAAATGATTTAGAATGATGGTACACACATCATATTTTAAATACTTTTCTTGTGATTTGTAAATCCATTTAGAGAATTATTTTAAATTGTAAAAATAAAATTAGTAAGACATAGTCATTGGCACTGAGATAAGTTTAAACCGAAGGTACAGCCAGAATAGATGACTCTACATTAAAATTCATTAGTTGTCAATAAAGAGCTGTTTTTCTCCAGGAAAGTCTCTGGAAAAGTCCTGGACATTGAGTCCTACTCTCAGAGAAAGAAAGAAGACAAGCCCCTTGCACAAGGGGAAGGCAGCGCTGTGCCAGTGGAGGTGACTGCGCCCTGCAGGTGCTCAGATGCCGGAGCTGGAGCTGGGTGTCCTCAGGACCAGGTTTCTCTGAATTTCCTGCCAGCCACTCTAGATATTGCTACAAAAGCCCTCACTTTAACATCAGTGGGAACTGGGAAATAGTGAAATCACTGGTTCAACTATTTTACTTATTTCAAGAGAAATGAGACTTCTTTACTCAAAACAAAAAATGTAGGCCATTTTTTAAATTCTTGGTTTTGAAAACACATTGTCCACACAACTGGGCTTTGGTTATTACTTCTCATTTTGGATGGATCTGGAAATTCTGACCCCCCCCGCACCATCATAACTTTTTTATGGAATAAAGTTGATATCCTCTCCAATAGATTCACATGGTCTCAGGAAACCATTTTATTAAAAACAAAATGTATTTATTTCAGCACAAAATTGTGCTTGATGGATTGGTTAGAAGTAGGCAAGGATTTTTTTTGATTCTCATTTAAAAATAACTTTGAAATCACAATTCCTGTAAGGATGAGAAAATGCCTCAGAGCATCATCACCATTATTGGCTTGTCCTCGGAAAGTAGCGTTCTGAAAAGTGTCCGTGGGGAGACGCGGCGGGGCAGCGCCTGCGGTCAGTCGGCGTCCACGCCCCTGCACAGCCCTGGCCTCGGTATTCACAGAAAGCTGCTGCAAGCTGCACCACGGCGGATGCTCAGCATTGTGTGCTCGCGACTAGACTGATTTTCCTCGGCACTGCGGAGCTGCCACACCTAACAGTGTGTAAGAAAGACTTATTCCCACGTGCACACGAATCTAACTTTTTTAAAAATGACTAAATAATGCCATTATCTTCGGATGAAAGGAAATAAAATGCCGCCTTGAAGAATATACGGGTTCGTTCCTTTTTTTGCCTAAAAGCTTTCACACACCTTACGGCTTGCATTTGCAGGTCCATTATAATTGTTTGGAAACAGTTTTTCTCTTAAATTGCTTTGGAATTAAAAGCAGAACAACAATTCAAGTGAATGTTTACTTCCCAATTAAAGAGCTCGCTTTGTGCTGTTCCCGTGGACTCTGCATCTTCCGTGGAAGATGCGGCTGCAGCTTTCACGTAAGAAGATGGGCTCCGCGGCGGGGAGCGGGGATGGCACAGGCTGGTGGTCTGTGCTGCCCGAGGGGGCCGCTGCAGGGCAAGTCCTGATTTTAGGTGCAAATCTGTAACCAGCACTCAGATCGGGCATCGGGAAGCAGCGAGTCGAGTCCATTCCTCTGCAACAAGGCGCCGCGGCCTGGCCAGGGGCCCCTCCCTCTGCAAGAGCCGCCAGGGCTTCTCAGGGTTCCCTCAACACCGCCTGACGCCAGCTAGAACGGGTGCTCCCCCCTACGGACAGGTCCTGATACCTTTCCACTCAACTGGGCAGGAGCCCACGAGGTCACTTCGACCTTCCCTCGAGAGTGATCTGGAGATGCGCTAAAGAAACTCAGGATCGAATCTTGTGTTCCCCAATCATTCATCACACCTCATTCTCCCAAATCTCCATCCTTAACTACAGCACCTGCTTCGGCACTGGAGTCCCCGAATGGCTCTTGAATATATAGAAATAAAATAAACCTTTAAAGAAAGACTGCGTCCTACTGTTAGCAGTATTATTGAAGGCCTATTTCAGAAAAGCAATGCCCCAATCTGGCACCAGAGGTGCCCCCAGGCGGCGCTGGGGACAGTGCCCTGGGGTGGTGTTGGGAGGGTGGGGGAGGCCTCCCAGCTCCCATGGCAGCGCTGCCCTGAGGTCCGTCTCTGGGGTGAGGCTTGAGGCTTTATGCTCCTTCACGCTCCTGTTCTGTGGTCTGACCCCCTGGCCTCCTGCCCGCTGCATGCCTGCCCCTCAGGGGCGACCTCAGCCCACCTCCATCCTCCCCGCAGGTCCCTCCAGCTCTGCGGGGTCTGGCACCATCCAACTCCTGCCTCCGCCAGCCAGGAGGACAGCTGCGCGCCTGACGACCCAGGTGCACGCCACTCCTCAGCCGCGGCCGTGGCTGCGCTGGCCCGCAGGCTCCCCTCACCCGACTGCACACCGCTGGGCACAGAGCTGGGACCCAGTGCGCACACCTGTGTCCTCTGATGTGGGATCCCGAGTGTCAGCAGTCATCCTCACACACACGCACAAGCATCTAGGTGCACACATACACGTACCTCAGTGCACACACGCACACACCCTCTCGGTGCACACAACCCTCTCAGCGCACACACACCAACTCACACCAACCACTCCCACACATGCCAACTCACAGCCACACACATACAACACACACATCACACCAACTCACACCCTCAATACACACATCAAGTCACACGCCAAGTCAGACACACCCACTGACACCCACCCACTCACACAATACACACCAACTCACACCAACTCAATACCCTCAATGTACACACACACCAATTAATAGCAACTCACAGGCACACACTAACTCACAAACATGCACGCACACAAAAATCACACACACCTCTTCATTTCCATCGCACACATGCACATGCAAACTTTCATACATCCCTCACATACTTAACCAGCTCACACATGTATTCCCATCTCACACGTATGCAGTGCCTCACACAACCATCATGTACCCCAGGATCCTCAGTCTTGATCCCAGAACCTTCAGCCTGCACCCCGGGACCCTCACCCTGTACCCCAGGACCCTCAATCTGCACCCCAGGACCCTCAGCCTGCACCCCGGGACCCTCAATTTGCACCCCATGACCCTCAGCCTGCAACCCGGGACGCTCAGCCTGCACCCTGGGACCCTCAATCTGCACCCCGGGACACTCAGCCTGTACCCCAGGACCCTCAATTTGCACCCCACGACCCTCAGCCTGCACCCCACGACCCTCAGCCTGAACCCCGGGACCCTCAATCTGCACCCCGGGACCCTCAGCCTGCACCCCGGTACTCTCACTCTGTCTGGAGCCCGCCTCACCCACGTTTAGTTCTGGGGTCTCCACTGCCATATGTCTGTCTGATGACAGGTGTCCCGACTGTGTGGAACACAGGTCTACAGTCACTACAGGTCCTTCCCTCAGGGGTCCTGTGCCCTGACACAGATGTGGCTCAGGCTTAGCCGTCCCCCGTCCCCTCAGCCTCTGCCCTTGCTTTAACACCTGCCTTCGCTGAATGGACACAGCATCTCCCCAGAGAAGTACCATCGTGCTGTCGGGAACGCCTGAGCCACCGTCAGCGTCTGCAGGCCTCCGGCCGCCGTGTTGGTGAATGCTGGGGACTAGCTGCTGCCCGTGGAAGCGGCGCGTCTGGGGGCTGGCTCACTGCAATCTGGGGAGGCCTTACATTCAGTGAACTTAGAAAGAGCACGTAGTTTGCCGCGGGACGTGGGAACGCGGAACGAGCCGCACTGTGAGTGCCAGGGGCCTGGCGCTGGTGCTGAGCTCGTGGGCCGGCCCTGGTGGGCGTCTGGGGCCTCAGAGGAGGGGGCCTCAGGGGACGACAGGAGGGCCCTGCCACCTGGATATGTCCAAGCAAGACCAGCCGCTGGAGCAGGGCTGGAGACCCGTGTGACGCCTGAGCTAGGAGCAGACAGGCGCACACACACACTCACATGAGCCCAGGGTGACGCTGGGGGGCAGCACTTCCAGGACTTTGCTAGAACTGCCCGCCAGTCCAGCCAGGCCCCAACACAGCCTGTGAGGGGACAGCTTGGGAGGTGCAGTGACTGCCTTTTGGGATAATGTGTTGCATAGCGAAGGGTGACAGAGAGCAGCGATGACCTTGGAGACAAACCAAGTCCCGGAGGCACCGTGGAGGAAAGCAAGGGCCCTCCTCAAAGGCTCACTCCCCATCGAGTGGCGCCAACCCCTGGGGCACGAGCTGGGGGCACCCCCGGGCCATGGGCTGCACCACCCAGCCCTCCCTGCAGCCCACGGTGACCGGGCTGTGTCCACAGGCCGCCTCACCCCGTTCACTCTGGAGCTGGTCCACCTCAGCTCCCCGACGCCCCTGCCGGAGCGGACAGCTGCTGGCTGCACGCTGCCACTCTACTGCTGTCCTTGTGGCCCGGTGACAGCAGGCCACACTCGGACACTTGCTGGGGCTCGAGGGATGCCCCGTGGTCAGAGGTCCACCCACCGGACAGTGCCCGGCAGAACATGCACGTCACGCAGCGCACGGCACGGAGCACCTTCTGAGCCAGGGGCACGTTCCACGCCTCGGTTTCTCCGCCTGCAGGTGGCTGAGGGGGCGCTCGGCCGTGGTGGCGGGTGGGTGGGCGGCGCACGAGTGCCGTGGCCCGAGCGGGGCGCTGCCCGAGCTCCCTCCCCCACACGCGTCCCCGTGCCCTGGAAACAAATGGAGATGCCATTTTCGGAAAACGCTGCCGCTTGCATTTACGATGACACAATCAGTAGTGAAAATACAAAGAAGAAAAGCAACTCCCAGGACAGGGCAGGCACGGACACCAGTGTCAGGGCAGAAGCCCAGCCATGGAGGGCTGCCCAGCACGCTCCCTGACCTCCTTGGCTCTCCGAGGGCCCCGCACGGAGGAGGAAGAAGGGGCGGTGGGTGGACGCCTCCATCTTTACCTACCGCCTCCCTGGCCCGGGGAGCAGGGCTCAGCAGTGCTGAGGTTCGCACCCAGTGTGGTTCCCGGCACCCGTCCAGGGGCTCATCGTGTCCAGAGGGAACTGGGTGACTCAGCACCGACACCACCTGCACGCGGGAAGCCACCCTTTCTGACCCGCGATGCGGGGACAGCAGCCCTCCCGCGACGGCACCCTACCGGCTCCCCGCGTGAACCCACTAGCTGGTGAAGGGCGTCTTCCTGGGAACCCACGAGTCCCGGGAGGCGGGAGTCGCCTCTGCACTTCCCAGGAGAGGCTGGGGAAGGTGTCAGGAGGCGCGAGGGCAGCACTCGCCAGAGGGGCTGACACCAGCGCTTCTCCTGGCGCGTGCGCTACGCCCCTTTGGTAGCGTGTGTCTGAGGAGAAAGGGAGGAACCCGGACAACGCACGTGCTTGACATCTGGACACCTCGGTCAGCTCAGCACTCGCTGCAGCCTTGACACACTCTCAGGAGGAGGCCAGGCAGCTCACACTCCAGCGCCTTCCACTGTAGGCTAGTTCGAACACGAGCTTGCCAGTGTCCCCCACGCCCAGACCCGGCAGGCCTCTGGCCGCTCTACACCAACAACAGCTGGGCCTCCGGACAAGGCGTGTGGGCCTGAGTCTCGTGCTGGGCACGGCTGGACCGGCCGGCGGCCCACAGCTGCTCCACAGCGGCCGTGGCGGAGGCTCACGGGCCCACGGCCCCGTCACTCAGGGCCCTGTAGATGGAACCACCTCATGACAACACTGCACACTGTGCTAACTCGACACAGCAGGAAGGCGGGCACAGCCCACACGGCGGGCAGCCTGAGCTAGGACCCAGCTCAGTGCCCAGAGGGGACGG